>UCOJ01001187.1:0-39854 GCA_900474305.1 Cecidostiba fungosa | reverse complement strand
GTAAACATTTTCGTCATCGACTACTCTAGACTCATATTCCTGTTCATCATTTAGTATCCCAATTTTACTTAGCCTGTGACTGCAATTTCAACAAAATTTATGAATGTGTTAGAGGTTATTATTACATGTGTATAAATCAGTAATAATCATGTCGATTGTAAAACAATTTCAATAAAAATAACCTCCATCATCAAGTCATTGGCACTTAGCTTCCTTCTAATAGACTTTTACAAATATCATCCAATTTTATTGATATTGTATTATAAAATTCTGTCAATTACTATCTGAAATAAACTTGTTGTCCTAACTGCACCAAAAGTAAGCTATTACGTACATGTAAAGTGCGCGCAAAGTAGTTAGTTCTTTTCTGTTTTATGGCAGAGAAATAAGTAAAGCTTACTTTTCCGCCTTTGAGTGGAAAATATATAGCTACCTCTCGCACTTTTTTACATGCACTTTAAAGCAAACTTCCGGTACAGGTATTGAATTATCATTCGACAAATTTTCAAAATGCGTTGACATGTTCTCAATTTTCTATTCCTTTTGCAAGCTTGAAAAGGAGCCTAATTCATGTCCTTATCAAAAAAGTACGGTATGCAACAAAGTGGAAGTGGCTATTTCAGACTCGGATGATGTTTTGAGCACGAGTGAGAGTCGAGGGCACCTATACTTGTGCTCAAAACATCATCATCGCTAGAAAAAGCCAATTTTCCCCCCTAGTTGCACAACACACTATTCTATGATGTTGTTACGTAAACTTCAAAAATTATTATTACAAAGCGTCCTCTAGGAGGAAGCAATTTATTTACCGTACAATAGCCAATAATCCACAAGCGTGTTGAATGTTGGCTGCAAACATTGTATCAACTGCCACGGTAGTTAGTGAGACAGACGTCATAACAAAGTTTCCGTGACTAATATACATATGATAGTAGTACTTTTCATTGTCTATTAAGCCAAAATAGTGTGGATGGTAAGGTTGAATCCGAAAGTGAGTCCCATTTTCTAAAGGTACGAATTTATCCATTGCAATGGTGACTAACGGAAGCGTATAGCATAATTGTGAAACGACTATTAGATAATACACCTGAAAAAAATCACTCGAGCCATACCAATTTTTTTAATTATAAGACAACGCTTATATGAGGAAATCCACAAAACCTTAGACTTTTTTGATACCCGGTTGTCTACACATGAAAAATGAATTAAAAGCATGTGCAAATGTACATACATATTATTGTTTCTTTATATTATAATTCTGCGGTTTCCCGGCAAAACCTGATAAGTCTACTTGTGATAACTGTGGATTTCGTATTTTCGAATAGCCCATTTTCATGCAAAAATGACGGGAGTTGCCGAAACTTTGCTATAAAACTAGGATACACCTAACAAATAAGTCCATAAGTGTGGTTTTCAAATTTTATGCCCGGCATAATGACATAAGTCCATTTTAAAATAGGGTTTTTATATTCTGGGGACATCTCTAGGACGCTTTTTTGTTGATTAACAAAAAATATTGTTTTTTAACCCGTTTCCTGATGTTCCAAAGTTAATGCGGAAAAACAAGCAATGATCGATCAGATTCCAGTAAATACTCGGAGAAAAAGCCAATAATGGACTTGTCTGAAAATGTTAAAAATGCGTGCCTCAAAATTTCAAATTGAATTTTATTTTTGTGAAAAATCAAAGGTTTTATGGATTTCCTCACATACTAATTGTAAGCTTACGCAATACAATCGATGTAAATTTAGTGATATCCGTAGACTCGATATTAAAATAAAAAAATGGAAAATTGCAGTTAAAATGTATAATATTTAAGATTATATTAATACAAATAGATTTTTTCAAACATCACCTACGTAAAACACAGTAAGCTGGCGCGATAATGCCGTATAATTATTCAAAATTTGGATTTCATCTTTATCGATCAAGTTATTCCAGTCAGCGGATGTTTGTTTATAAATTAATATTATCTGAGAAAAATTAGAAACATTAAAAAAAAAATGTAAATATTCGAATGATTGAATGGTGTCTTATGAAGAAATTTGCGCATACTTACTCTGGATTCAAATATGTAACTTACAATATACTTCATCCAAGCGACTGAGACATAGAGCATAATGAATGTATTTTCCTTTAAATAAGTCCAATTTTTTTGCTTTTTATAGTAGTGTATACCATTTACCTGTGTCAAAAATTATAAATGTGATATCATCTTTTTAAAATTTCCAGTTAGATGATGGGTCAGAAAATAAAAAAGTTTCAAAATGGGAGCACATCTTTCTATCTTAATTTTTTGTTCGTTATGTTATACGATGTACAAAAAATAGATGAAAACGAGAATAGTGATTTGTGACATTGTTTTCTCGGGCATTCAAATTCAACGAAAAGTAGCCATTATTCAACGACATCATGTACTCCATGTCTAGGAGCGCAAATGGAAAGTGCATAAATCCTAGGATCAAAATACGGGAAAAGAAAAATCAAATTTTAGACTTAAATTTTTAACTGAAGAATCAATTGACGGAATCACTTTTTAACGATTTTTTTTTTAAAATTGAAGGTCTTTTCCCGTACTTTGATCCTCCGGCCAAGTTTTTTCATTTTCTATGATAACAAGAAAATAACAAGATTTTATGAAATAAGTATTTTTGGGATTGAAAGCAGACTCTTCGCATTAAGAAAAATGAGAGGAGAAGCAGTACGTGTATACTCACAACTGGTGCAATCAGTGATAAAGAAATCAATATACAAATTATCAGAGAAAATACTTTTCTTCTCCTGCTTAAAGTTGGCCACAAACCAATGGTCGTTAAAAGTTTTTTATTCATACTGTAGAGTCGACCGTCAAATATTGCAAAATCGTGCTCACTATTAGTCATCATGTCAAATATGTAAATTGTAGAAGTAATAAAAATTAGTTGTATCACTCTGCAGATCCTGATAGTTTTTTGTTGTTAAAAATCGCTGTACCTAATATTATGACGTGTAGGGTAAACCGCCCAATAGATAGACACCTACCAATAGATAGACACATTTTATACTTTTATCAACATTCAGGAAAGATTTTAAATTAAACTACCCTTAATCTTCAAGAACTACGTAAAACTAAGTCAAAAAATCTTTTTTATTACGTCTATCTGCTTGTATCTGCTTGTATTATTAATTAAAAGATTGTCTATCTGTTGGTATTTCGTCTGCTTTAAGTGTCTATCTATTGGTCAGTTTACCCTACCTTATAAAATATTTATGAAACCGAGCGCCGAAAACCAGAGCGAGTGCTTTGAGCTGATGCAAGTCAGCACTCCTCGCGCGCGTACTTATACTTTCAACTTGCATCAATCGATCCTTGTGGTGGCAGATGTTGATTGGATATCGGCTATTCCCGTAATTAAAATTTACAATACTGTTTGTATCTACCCCGAGGCTTGAAATCCACGCAGTGCCTCTTGTGTTAGTTACTGATCGTTGGAACGACTGAACCTGATGGTGAACGAGTACGAAAGTTACCAATATGTCTGTTACAGCTTAGTTATGATCGTAATATCTGCCAGGAGTAATCTTGTAGTATAAGTGCATTGCCGGGCAACATCTGCAACACCTAGGAGATATCGCATCATCAGCGTCATGTGGAATAGTGAGATTGTAATTGTAAGTTAAGAATATAATTAACATCGATAATTAATATCGAACAATTATAAGAAAAGAACAACTAAATATACACCTGTAATCTGAATAACGTCATAAACGTATAGTTTGAATGCTTATCTGTCCAATAAAACAATAAATAACAATTGAATTTGACTCCAGTATCCAATTATTCATTACTTCATAAGAATTCTCCTCAAATAAATAAATAAATAAATAAATAAATATTGCCTATAAAGATATATATCTAAGACAAATCCTGAACGAGCACCTATAAAGGTAAGAACTACAGCGGACGAAATTAGATTGCAGAAAGCAGACAGAAAATCGGTCCGATTAAGCGAAACAGTCCATCGTCCGCGATTCCACAGGGCACAGATGTAGACGAGCACTACGTATCCGCAAAACCTACAACGGCGGAGTAAAGACTAACATATTACAACATCCATGATGTGAGCGTGACACGTGGACGGATTACACATGTCTGCATAACACCGTAGCTGACACCGTGACGCGCTTAACAAGTACACCTTTCGTGTCTAATAATTATACTTAGTAACATAAGGCTCTCGAGCCGACGGCTAGTTTCCATAATAAAAATAATTATTTTTAAGAACTCAGCCCGTCCTTGTACCAAGTGCGGTCTTTACACTGTGAATTCTTGTAACTAAGAGTCTATAATCCACTGCAGTAATAATTCATTCGGTATAATGTCTCTATTATTACAGTTTATATACAGTACTTATAATGAACGCAACTATAGACAATATCACGTTATAATAAATCGATTTTAATAGAAAAACATGAGTATTTATAAATGCTTTAGAAATTGTATACTATCAATGAACTTGCTAATGTTATATTGTATAGTATACCCAGCCATGAAGATGTAAATTTTTCCTTCAGTAAAAGATGATTTTTATTATTTCTTATTGACTTAAAATTTCATTCTCGTAAGTTGATTGATTAAGGTACATTTTTAAGTATGAGAAGATAGTCATGTTTAATGTTCTTGAATTTCCGATATATAAACGATCTAAAAGCTCTATTGGAAAAAAATTTGTTCTCAAACAATTTTGTAGCATTTACATTTATAAGCCTGCTATTATTATACCCAGTCATAAACATGCAAAGGCTTCTTTTGAAACATAATTGTTGCACTTTCCTTAAAACTTGATGCCCAAAGAAAATGCTGTCAGTCCAAATTTTGTACTGCACAAACATAATGAAGATGATGAGGTTCAAGAAAGTTGTGGTGAACCACAGAACTGCTGTTACTAAATTCACCAGCATGATTCTCTTCACGCTTGTACACAGCGACGATGGCCCTAAAGGTAAAAAAATGATCATATTGCTCAGTTAATCATTGACAGTCGACAAGAGTATATAGTTACAAAAACTAACCAATATTAACATTATGTCTCATCTTATTCGTCATACAAGTCGAAAGCTTGTAGATTGAATACAGCCTATTGGGGAGCTCCACAACCCTCTCCTGTAAGACACAGAACACAGCTTAATAACATATGATAACTAAATAACAGCTGATAACTGGAAAGGATAACAGAAAATTGTAAAATAGACCTAGTCTGGAGGTCGCGAATGGAGTGACGAATTCTCTGCGAAAACTAATCGGAGCTACCCCAAAAATTTTGAACAAGTAGAAAAGAAAGTTCGTAAACAAGTTGGACTTTGCGGTACACATTTTCGTATACTTGTAGCATTCGAAGAACTGTCGAGTAAGGAGTTCATTGTAGGTGGGTCATTGTAGTTGAAAGTAGCTCTTATTAAAAGGGGTGATTATGCAGTAGTGAATTATAAAAATGAGCGCGCAATAATAGGTGGTGGAGATTCAACTGAAAGATAACGCTTGGCAAAGGCGATAGTAATATACAACGAGGAGTATAGATAGCTTGTTTATGATTATGGATAAAAGCTTAAGGTAGTTCAGCGAATTATTGATTTTGACTTATAGGTTTTGCAACTGTGCTGTTGGATATATAGTATATGCCATATATGTAAACAATATTTTCAATATATGTTTTGTGGAAAGTAGGAATAGTTGGAGTGTAATTTAAAATTGTTATCGATTACACAGTATCTGATGTTTGTCTCATTTATGTCTAAAAGCGTGTTTCTCGCACTATTTGTAAATTTATTCAGTTTTGATAGCAAAGAAGACTTTGTATTTTAAAATTCATATTCATTTTCTATTATTTCGTATAGTAGAGCGTGCTAACACTGGAACTACTCTCTTTAAATTAAAGAAGAATCACCAGATACGTCGTATAACGCTTACAATCTGATCACAGGAGGTGTTACAAAATGTGTATAACGTACATTTATATTTACGTTACATATCAATAAAGATTCATCGAGAGAATAAAGAGTAAACACAGCGAATTTGAAGTTCTTATACAGAGAATAAATAAAAAAAAAACTTCCAACTAAACAACGAGTAAAAGTAATACAAGTTCATATACGTTTAATTATCATTTTACGACGATCCTCATCAAGAATTTTGACCTTTTTATAAAATGTGAGAGTTTACGAGGTCTGCCTCACTATAATTCTAATACCTGTCAGAAAGTAGTTTCAGAAAAATCTATAAGACAACCATCTATGTATATATATAACATATATTTTAAATTAATTGCTTATTACTTATAGCCTTCACCTTATCATACACCTTCAATGACAGGCCGATTCTTATAGTGACAATCGTGACAAAGCACTTATGGTACACCCCGAGTAAAAAAATGTCATTGAAAGCGTATTCTCTAATTCTGATAAAATAATTAATTACATTGAATGAGTGCTCTTCAGCACAACATACCTATAAATGATTCGTTCATTCGCATAAAACTTTATATCTGCAAGAGAAATACTAATATAGTTAAACTAATACAAATTATATCAACTGATTTTGAAATTATTTTTACTTATTTTCAAGTAAAAAATTTGAAAACTTTAAAAATACATATGTAAACAGCAGAGGCCCAATTTATTGTAACTGTATCCTCCTCTTTAAACCCCTGTGAACCCCTGCACATCATAAATTTTGCTAGTATCAGTATAAAAATTTGACATCGACAGTTTATAAAATGTTTATATTAGCGAGATAACAGTTTTTATTTGGGACACGTAAAGACATACATCTATAAAGATATATGAACAACAAATACTTTTATTATTTCTTATTTCAGTTTATTCCAATAATAAATAAATCAATCTTCAGTATTTGGGTTGGTTTCTTTAAATTGCAGCAGTATCACCAAATATGTTGTTATAGAACTTACAATCTGGAAAAAAAATAAACATAAATATTTTTTTCATACCTTATTCCATCATGTGCATACGATTTTGGCACTTGCAGCGATCAAATTTCACCCACTTGTTGCATAATATACCTAATAATATGATTAACAGAAAAAATACATGTCACCCATTTATTTTACATACCGAGACTAATAATTTCTCATTTAGCGAGAAAAGATTGAATACGCAAAACTTCACCTCTTTGTGGAGCAAATAAATCGAAAAATCCTTCAACTAAAAAAGATGAAAAATGTTGAATAATGGTAAAAATTAGACAACTACAGTATCATCCATACCTGACTCAATATTTGTCGATCGGGACAATTAACTGTGGATTCACTAACGATCTCTCCTGTGTCTTTACTCTACGCAAAAGATTCAATTAACTCAAAAGAAAAAATTCTTGTATATACAGTCCAAAAGTAATGAGTAATTTTTTAATTACCTCATTAACGGTGACACCAGCAGTTCTCGTAAGTATCGTTAACGAAACAACTACTACAACAACCTGCATGAACGTGCGCAAAATCAATATTACTGTTTCTGTCGAGTATTCCTTCCATATAAACAAGGCTCGAACAAAGTAATAACTGTAGATAATCAGCGTTAAAAATGCATTGCTGACACATAGAAGCATCGGTAGCGAGTAAAAATTGGAAACTTCTCTAGAAACATGGCTCAGCAATAAGTGAAGCTCTCGCACTGTCTGCAATCTTTTCAGTATTATCTGAACACCGTGATCTGAAAATTGATTAAATTCGCGTACGAAGAGTAACGATTTATTGAGCGACATCAGTTCGTAGTTGAGAGATCGGTAAAAGTGATGAAGAAGCTTTAAAATCAAACTGTATTGCAACAGCATGGCGTAAATGATCATATTATGGATACCTATAACTATAAAGTAAATCAGCATTTGAGTGTCGCCCCAAGGAATGGCTGTGAGACAGACGATCATTGGGATTGTATTCGCGAAGATTATTCTTTTGATGGACGAAAGTAGCTTGACTGATCTAACACTGCAGCACACTTTGATCGTTAATATCTGATGAAAAGTTTTGAGCCTATTGGCTAGATCCACTGCTCTTTTCTGATGGACACAAATGTTAATCAAGATGAATACGGAAGTGAAGATGGTGAATATTGACTGTATGGTATCCGTGACCTTTTCAAATTCAAGTCTGCCACCGAAGTCATTTATATATGAAGCTTTTATCACTAGATATACTGGTAAAGTTATCAAAATTGTAACCATAGCGTTGTACAGTACACCTAGTTTCGAGAACACAAAAAGAATTTTACGAGCTTCTTTATTTTTTAGAGAAAAAGTTGTGTCGATGACCATCGGTGCGACGCCAAAGATTTTGAAAGTGTAGTACAAATATTTTAAGAACATTTTGTGTTATAAAAAAAGTGTAACCACGCAAAATTGTTACTCTATATCCTTTGTGGGTAAAGCAAGGGATACCACTGGGAACGTAAGCTAACAATTGGAGTACAGTAATTAAGTAACGTGTGTTATTATCGAGAAATGTGCAATTATAAAAACAAAGATAATATATGTATACATATATGGCTTGAAGATTGTACCGACAGATAAGTTTGCATAGGTAATGGGTAATAATAATTATAATTAGACGAGTTCGATACTGTTTTTTTTTTCAATTTTATTGAAATAATTATCTATAAAACTTTTACGCTTTTAGTTCTTCTTAGAATCCACGCAAAAAATAGTTTCGTCGATTATAAGCCGTTCGCGTGGTGCTTTATAATACTCTTTTTGCTATCAAAACTCTTAATATTTTATATAAAAACAATTTTAACACATAAAGTTTCGGTAAATACGTCTCAAAACATCATATTTTACTAAATCAATCCCTGATATCATATTTTATGTAATTGAAACAGAGGCGTTTTGTTTTTTCGAATTGCTTTGTCTAAACTGTAAAAGTATTACCAAATATGTTGATATTGTACTTGCAATCTAGAAAAAAAATCACCTATCAATATTTAATGAAACTTTATAATATAAATCATTGATATTACATACCGATATTAATAATGACTCATTTATCGGGAAAATATCGTACACAGTGAAATTCACGTTCTTCTGTTGTAAATAATGTAAAAAATCTCTTAGCTGGAAAAAAAAATAGAAAACGTTTAACAAATGTCTCAATCACAATGGCATCTAAAGAAAAGCATGACGTTATCTGTATACTTGTCCTGAAATTGGTTGATTGTGTTGATTCACTATTGACTCACTGACGATCTCTCGGGTTACCTTGCTCTACAAAAACAATCATTCGAACGCAAAAATTAACTGAATAAAGAAAATACATTTTTTGTTTTTAATTTTGTTTAACTATACCTCTCTAACAGTGAGTCCAGCCGTTCTGGCAAGCGTCGTGATCGCAAAGACGACAAGAACTAAAAATGTTACAAATAACGGCAATACAAATCCGTAATTGAACCCATCATGAATCAATAACAGTACTGTCATAAAATAGTAAGAAAGCAGTACCAGTGTGAGAAACCCGTTTGAAATAGTGAAAAACATCGGCAGAGAGTGAAAATCGCTCACTTCTTGAGAAACGCGGCTCAGCGATATATGGATTTGGTACAACTGCTTGAGCCTACTTTGCATCCCTTGAATTCTGTCACTTGAAAATAAATTATCGGATAAATCGCGACTAATTAGAAAAGATCGTAAATCGGCATTGAGTGATCGGTAAAGCTGTTGAAGAAGTTTCAGAATAAGACTGAACTGCAATACCATAACGTAAATAGTGACATTAGTCCAGCTAATGAGCAAGTGATAAATCAGGTTTCGATGACTACTAAATACTATACCTAAGATACAGAAGAGAACCATCAAAACGATATGTATCAACACGATATTCTTCACTGATTGAAAAACTAGATTAGACCGAATGTTCAATTCACTTGTTATAGTTTAGTTATATATCACTCTAAGCTGATTAGCAATTGCCACAGTTTTGTTCTGGTTGACACATGTATTGATCAGAATGGAAAAGAAGGTGACGATAGTTCCGACTACATGCGCAACATCAACGACTCTCTCTAACTCTAATCTGCTGATATATTCGGTGTGATATACCTGCTTGATTGTAATGCACGATGGAATTATCGCTAAACACGCGAGAACACTGTTGTAAAGTATTCCTAGCCTTGAGAATACAAAATGAACCTCCTGAGGGGTATTATTTTTTACAGCTGAAGTAGTGTCGATGGACATCGGTACGATGCCAACAATTTTGAAACCATAAAATAGACACTTGAAAACGAAAAAATTGCTTATAAGGTAAGCTTTGCAGATCATTTTTCGTTCGATAATAATTTTTCTATACCAATTGATATGACTGCGTGAAGTGCGTATAGGCATCATTATACAGAGTGTTTTGTATCTGAAGTCACTTAAAGCAATTTCATTATTCGATCGGTAATTATTGTATTGAATTTTTTATGAGAATCGATGTAACAAATATAGATGGTGATGGATATAATTCAAGATTAGCAATACATAATGTACGGTTTTTTTGCTGGTTGGATACTTATTTATTGGTAATATTGAGTGACCGAGGTGAGTTTTGTATTTTTGTTTTACTTTGTTACGTCTTCTTACGTTCGTGTACATTTTAAAATTTTTACTGGGGGTCTATAGATATTCGGTGCTTCAATCATTGTGATTAATCGCGTTTTTATGCTGGTCATTTTAGCGCAAAGTGGAAGCGCTGATAATAGAGAGGTAAAGTATTATCAAAATAGTTATACTATACCGTTTTAATAAAAAATAAACGTGCATTTTTATATTTTTAATATAATAAAATAACATCAGAAATCATCATCAACAAAAGACCTGTCAATTTCGAGAATCAATCACTTTTAAACGAAGTGATTTATTTATTCGAATACAAGAACTGCTTTAAAAAGCTGTTTGAACTGAATTAATCAGTTTTGATGATACTGCAAAAAGTAAAAGCTTGAAAAATAGTAAAAGCAAGATGGTCGTACTGAAAAGTATGTTTTATTTTTTAAAAATATGTGGACTTGCCACAATGCGATTTCATACTACTTTAACTGAGAAGGAAAGAATTAGATGTTCGTGGTGCAGCAGTTCCAAGAAAGGCCAAGTATACAATGCAATTTTAATTTGTTTTATAATGGCGAGCCATTGCTACATTGCTCGATTCGTATACGAAGATAACTTAAGCAACCAGCTGTTTGAAAAAACATTAGATGTTATTCAGTATCTGTATACTACCGTTACGACCATCGTGATTCTAATGGTATTTTGCTTTTGTCAAGGACACGCCGTATTGATAGCTAACAATTTAAAAAGTATGTACATGCTCATTATAGATATAAATAATCAATTAAGCAAAGAAAAAGAACCTGGACTGGGTAGCTTGAAAAAAGTCGGCATCATGACTACGTTAATATGGTTTTTAATCATCTTTACAACCTATGAATCAAGTTTCACTGTGTTGATGTATTACGTGACTGTGTATCCGTGTATTTTAATCATCAACGGTGCTTTTTTACAATACAGTATAATATTGCACATGTTAAAAGAACTTTTCGCAATTCTCAATGCAAACTTTCGTTATGTATCAAGGCAATCTTTTGTTTCGAAAAAGGTGAGAGCAACAGATTCAAATCTTCAGGCTTCTAAAGAAAGCACACAACCATTTTCAGATCTTTGTAAATTGTACACTTCGTTGTGCGATTTGTCGATGGATGTGTCCAAATTCTACTATCTGATAATGTTATTTTGCATATCATACCTATTTATCACATTAACAATGTGGATGTATTTTATCACTGTTCCTCTTGTGACGGGAACTATGACACCATCTATCTTTCAATATATACACAGTTTGGTGATTTTGATGCATCACATTTTAATGCTGATTATATTAACGAGAAGTGTCGATGCTGTGGTTCATGAGGTAAGATATATTTTTACAATCAGTTTCTTCTTTCTTATAAATAATCAAATAATATATTTTAATGTTTTATGAAGAATAAAGCAACAGGAGAAATAACTAATAGGTGGTTAGCCAATTTACAAAATCAACATTTGATTAATGAGGTAAATCATTATTTCAGTAACGAGGCATTAATTTTTTAGCTCCTTGTATAATTATTTTTATTCGCTTTGCAATATAACGTAATTGACAAAAATTTTTAAAATTGTAATAATTTTTCCATTCAGCTAAATCTTTTTTCAAATTACTTACTCCACAAGAATATAAGTTTTACTGTCTATGGATTGTTTTCGTTAGATGAATCTCTTTTGATGTCCGTAAGTATTACTATAGGAAAAAATGTTCGTTTCTGTGACTTTTCACAATGTTTCAATTTAGATTACAGGTTCAATCACTACATACTTAGTTATACTTTTGCAATTTCAAAACAGTGGCCAGAAGCAAAACTGAAACTTCTTTATTCATTTTAAAACACCAAACTTTAAAAAAAGGATTCAATAAAAAATAGTTTATGTAAAATTTATAAATTTATATCCATGGAGTAAGTTAAAAGAATAATATTGAATTAATTTACTTGTGGTACTTAAGATCGCGACTTGCTTTATTGAACACGATACAGATATATTTTGAGTACATAGTTATTTTATACTTTATGAAAAATAATTATTCTAGCATAAATACGTAACAGATGATTATAATAATTTAGAGAGAAATTAGCTAATTTACCGCTAAACCTACCAGGAAAATTTTCATCTATTTTAATTTAAAAAATATAATCATCAAGGTGGCTCACCATCACACTGCATTTTCAATGTTTTCATTTTTTAGTAGAGTCTCCTTCGAATTCAAGGAGTATCACCAAATACGTTGTTATAGAACCAAGAATCTAGTAATAAAATATATTCAAAATCAATATTTTGACTACTAGAGCTATAAAACCTTTTTTTAAATCATTCATACATACCGATATTAATAAGGACTCGTTCAGCGAAAAAAGATTGAACACGCTGAAATGTACGTCTTTGTGCAGCAAATAATTGGAAAATCCTTTTAACTAAAAAAGAATGCAATAGTTTTAAAAAAATGTAAAACAACTATTATCCAAAATGATATCTCAGGATTTACCTGGCTAACGAATTCATGATTCTGACAGTTATCGATCGACTCACTGACGATTTCTCCCGTATTTTTGCTCTACAACCAAAGAATATCAATCGTTCAAACAAAAATTAAAATTCATTTAAAAATTCCATTCATCGATGAGATCCTACCTCGACAGCAGTGACACCAGCAGCCCTGGCAAGTATCGTCATCGACACGGCAAGTAAAGTAACCAGCGTCACACAATTCAGAATAACCAGGATTGGTTTCTCATTGATATTCCACACAATCAGGGTCATTACGACATAGTAGCAGTAGATGATCAGCGTGAGAAACACATGTGTCACACAGAACAACATCGGTAGCGAGTAAAAATCGGATACATCGTGAGAAATCCGGGACAGAGTCACGTGAATATGACGCAGATGCTTCAGTCTCTTCATCATCAAGTCCACATTGTTGTCGATAGAAATCGAAGATGATCCATTTAAAAGCGATGATAAATTGGCATTGAGAGATCGGTAGAGCTGGTGAAGAAGCTTCAGAACAAGGCTGTACTGCAGCAGCATCGCATGAATGATGATGTTGTAGAAACTCATAACAATTAAGTAACTCAGGTTCTGATAATCTTCCGGAGGACTTGAAGCGACCCAAACGATTGTCGTTACCAAATTGATGAACACAATCTTCTTGATGCACCAGGTGATCGTATTTGTTTTTACGTCGTCGCCTACGTCAATCGCCAGGTCCACTACCACACGGTGAATACCACTAAGTTGATTGGCGAGTATCACAGCTCTTTTCTGACGAACGCAGACGTTGATGATTATGAAGGTAGATGTGATTATAGCGAATGTAGACTGCGCTTCGTCGATGACCTTCTCTAACTCGATGTTTTTTATATATTCCGCAGAGGTCAGGTAGCAAATCGTCATGTACGAAGGGTAGATCGTCAGACAGGCTAGCAGCCCGTTGTAAAGTATTCCCAGTTTTGAAGGTATGAATCGAATATCTGGAGGTCCATTCTTTTCTAGCGTAGGACTGGTGTCGATGGCCATCGGCGCTACTCCCAAAAACTTCATGACGTAGAAAAGACATTTTAGGAACTGTGGGTCGCACTTCAAGCGACGCATATCGCTGTTCGTTAGGAAGGTTTGCCATACACTGAACACGACTGTGGCGATATTTTTTTTCAAGAGTCGGAATAAGAATAATAAATAAACATTTTTATCTAGAAGAGCGATCTGTAGTGTCAGAAAGTGAGAACATTTTGACAGAAAGTTTCTTCACATGCAATTGCAATGGAAAAGTGAGAGCGAAAATGCATTTACTTGCATTAGTCTAACTGCAAGATGGACAACGGAAGGAGCGCACCATCGCGTGTAAATTAACACTTACGTTTTTAATTATGCACAGCAGTATGATGTCTTTATACATGCGGATTAGAACTCAAGGTGCTTATAGCCTATACTTTAAATGCAGATATATAAATTGAATAAGTCTGATGTACAAATTTAATTATGCTTAACATTTTTTGTCGTATATCGAAGAGTCTAGGTAATAAATTGTGTGATATATTAGTTTACGCGTAGTGCACATCGTCTGACAGACTCAGAGTCCGTTGTAGAGCATTTTTAGTTTCAAAGATACGAATCGAATAACTCGAGGTCCATTCTTTAAACATAGAATAGACATTTTAGAAATAGAGTGCCACCGGTATAGTACTCGGATTGTCAAGAAAGTTTACTGTGCATTAAATTTGGTTATAGCAATGTTTCTTTCCACCAATTGAAATAAAAATAATAAACTTTCCATTAAAAAAAAAGATGCCTTCACATGCAACTGCGATGGAAAAATGAACTCAAAAATACATATTTACTTGCATTAGTCTCACTGCGAAAGATGAACAATAGAGAACGCACCATCGCGTGATCATTAGCGTTTTTAATTACGCGTAGCGGCTGATGCCGTTTTTCTGTATACACGCATTAGAAGTTGAAGGTGCTTAGCTTACACTTTAAATTCAAGTATATAAATTGACTAAGTCAAATGTAAATTTTTTGCTTTTAATTATGCGATGATAAATAAATAATAGCAATTTGTACATACAAAAAAACACTTCGTTTATTCAATTATAAAAGATAAAAACAGTCAAATCATTAAAAGTGAGCGATGACAAAACCGCTTCTCCACAGACATCCCTATACAAATGCCTCGCGTAGTATAAACAATTACAAATTATCAAATACACTACAATAACGAATAGATTAAGGCACTTGTAGATTGCACCATGAACAATGCGTGTATCTACATTCTAGTAAGGCAGAGAACGAAATAAATAAAAGAACGTTCAAATCATAGGCTCTCTTGGCGAATCTTTGGTCATATTTACATGTCATGTTGAATTGGAAACCTGAAACTGAAAATAGGCTTCATGTAATATTGCTCGAATAAGAAAATTGCAATATTTATTATTGTACTGTTCATTTAATATTATTTTTTTATAAATCAGATAGCAAATACTAAATAATAATCATGGCACTCAGAGATCTTGGTGGTTTGCTAGTTTCATCATATACGTTTATAATAAAAAGACAATCTTTTTTAAAGGTAACAGAAAAAATAAATGTAATATTACTCACTTTTTATCATTTGCTGATAATACTGCAAATATCTGGTTGAAGCATCTAAAAATATATAAATATTCATTAATTTAAAGTAGAGAATCGAATCCGGTAGTTTTTAATTTTTAAACAAAGATTCAGATAGCAAATACTAAAAATATAATCATGGCACTCAGAGATCTTGGTGGTTGCTAATTTCATCATAATGAAAATGTAAACAAAACATACTTGTATAAAAACGAATGTATGTACCTTAGCTATGTGTTGTGATCCAGGGCTTCATCAGATTACGTATTTGTTATTTTCGTAAATGAAGCAAGGCTGTAAAATAAATTAAAATATTTTAGCAACGCTTATAAGGTACTCTTGAGATTTCATGTAGGAAAAGTAATTTTCAGATTAGCAAATACAAATAAACGTAATCATGGCATTCAGAGATCTTGGTGGTTGCATGTTTCATCATATCACATAAGTTTTCTTTTTACAACTATATAATAAAAATTTAAACTCACCATAAATTGATACAGTAGAGCACAGTTTGAGAAGATGTTGTATCATGTTTTTTGCATCAAACACAGGCAATGCTAATCTGAAATATATGAAATATTATTACTACAGTTCTCAAAACTGGGATATCAATTTTTTTTTCAAAAAATCGCTTTCAGATAGCAAATACTAAAAATATAATCATGGCACTCAGAGATCTTGGTGGTTGCTAATTTCATCATATACAAATTACAGATTTTATTACTTCTTGAGAAACAGGCTAATTCTTAGCGTAGATATTAAAGTTTACTTACAATTTCCAATTTTCAAATGTTCTTTAACTATGTAACCATCTGCCTTTGTAATCAGGAACGTTCTATTTATTTATTTTGTATTATTTCTATTCTAAAATCTGAGAGAGGTCCATGATATATAATACTTATGTAATCTTTCAAATGAAGAGCAGTACTTGGTATCACAGATATTCTGAAACAATAAATAACAAATTGTTGAGATCTTGTCAGATTGAAATTATACAATGAACTAGTTATGACAAAATTTTTCAGATTAGCAAATACTAGGAATAATCATAGCATTCATCGATCTTGGTGGTAAATGATATCATCACAACAAAATACTTTTTAACAAATTGTTGATAAATCTATAAGAAATACTACTTACATATATTAATTTATGTACACGGTGATTTAAATAAAATACATTTTAAACTTCGACAGCCTTGATAGCAAACTGGACATCATCTGTAGAAACGTTTAGCAGTATTCTTTGATGTATATCAAGTCTTGAGTGTTCGCACAATAGCAATCTCCAAGCTCCCAGTCTCGCGCACATAGAAAGTGCTTCAGTGACGTTGGGTGTTATTTCTCCTACATTAACAAATTAAACTTTAGCAAATATTTCAATTGACATCATGATGTACAGAAATACTCGTACCATTAAGTGTGCATAAAGGGCCAAGTTGCAGATAGACATTTTGAAAAACCACCTCCTCAACTCCGGTACGGTGGACTTCTGAACAAACAGCCTGAAGGAAAAGTCGTTCCATTTCCGAGCAATGCTTAATAGCCTGGATTTTCGGACTGGCGATCATCTCATCCACTGCTCTTTTGACGTCGATCATAGAAACTATCTCTCGGTCATTGTTTTCTGCTATTTCAGTCGCCCTGCGACAAATATCTAAAGCTCTACGAGCGTCACCGGAAACGGCGGCAACTTTTCTGTAAGAATAAACGTAGAATCATTAGTTTTTCTATTTATTGACATTGAAAGTTTAATACTTTTACAATACGATGTTTAAACATATTACCGAGCTACTAGCTGAATCGTTTCACCTCCGAAAGCGTTGTAACCTCGTAGTCTTGACACCACAATCTCTTCCAGCTGTTTGTAGTTATAGGGTGGGAAAGTTAATCTACTTAATCCGAGACGTGAGGTGACTTTACCCATCAAAACTCTTTCTGGCAGATCCATGGTATTTGCTATAGTGACGACAACTAATTTGGCACCTGTTTTCGTGGGCCAGTCCAAGAGATTGTAAACCACGTCTTGACGTTTCGTACACAATAGATCCAACTGAAACGAATTATATACTGCTAGATTTCACATCAATTAATAAATGATAACTGAAAGTTTTGAGGAAAATACCTCATCCACAAGCAGTAAAGTCATGCCTCTATTGGAATTAGACTTGCTAAATCTTTGCTGCAACAATTTATGAGCTTCTTCCCATGTTGTCTGCTGCCCAGTCAATTGCTTCCATATTTGCACATAAGCTTGGCGTGGCTCTGATAATTTCATTCCATTGATATCTATGAATTCAAATTTAGTCAGTTTCCCAGCATCCATTGACTTTTTCAAGCAACGTATGACTTCATTGACAGTAGCAGTTTTGCCTGTTCCTGGTACTCCACTTATGTAAATGCATCTGTAAAAAATTTATACTGAATTAATTAGGTTTTTAACTACCTAAAAATATAAGGCTGTAAAACTTACCCTCCACTTTTATCAGACAATCTAGCATGTAAGAAAGTGTAAATGTCGTTGAACTGCTCTTCTCTGCAAGGCAATGATTTTGGAAGAACGCTAACATGCAGTTTGAGACGAGCTTCTTGTAGTGGTGTACTAGGTTTGACAATATTTGCTGTCCTTTGATGCATAGAAGGAGTCAAGGTCATTCTAGCCATTGACTTAGTAGGGGTTTCCATTGAGATTTTCTTTAGGTTCTTGGAAGGTGTCTTTGGAATTTTTAGTGTTCTTCTATTAGTTCTTACTTTATATTTTTGATCAAATTCGTCATCATCTTCGGAAAAGTCAGTGTCTATGCTTGAGCTCTCATTATCTTCTTCCTCAGTACATGTTTCATCGTTATCATCCCCACTTTCAGAACCATAGGGTGAATAAAGAGGATCAGAGTTATCTTTTAGATTTCTTTCTTTTTGAGATTCAGTTCTTGCTCGATAAGATATAGCTGGGTCTTTAGATCTTAAGTCCCGTAAGGGTGTATCATTCAATTTCACGTTTTTTCTCTTAGGTGTTGAAGGAGTACTCAAATTCAAGTTTCTCCTTGCTAAAATTGATACGTTCGAAGATTTTCTTGGAGTTTTTGCTGGTGTCCTTGACATTGTTTTGGATGGTGTGTTATCTACTGTTTTAGTCAATTTTGGAGATTTATTTGCATTTTTCATTAAATTTTCATCCACTTCATTTTCTGATGAATTTCTATCTTTAATAACTCTTTTTCTCGGTGTTTTCTCACCCTTTGGCTGAATTGATTTTCTGCCCAAATAAGATTCATTCAAATTTTTATACGTATTCAGACAACTTCGCCTTCCTACAATACCCCGGTCTTCCATAGCCGCACCTACTGGTTTAGATTGTTTTGAAGATTTGTCTTCAGTCTGCATAACAAGTTCATCTTCTGATCCATCAACTTCTACAACGAAAGTTTTTGATGGTGCAGGTCCTTTTCTTGGTGTGTTTTTAACATTATTTGGTTGAATCGATTGCCTGGATTTTGTTACTGACTCTACTGTTCTTTCACATTGTTTTTCTTGATGAAGTGATTTTTCTTTTGTAATCTTTGGATTTCTCTGCGTCAAACCTATTTTTGATTTAACAACAGTATGGTATCCTGGCTCTAACTTTATTATTCGCATAGTAATGGATTTATCGTCCTCTACTAACAGGGATTTATATAAATCAAGCTTACCAGTACAATTATCATTAGATTGCTGATCTTCTTCACCTGAACTATCATTAAAATTATTACGGATATCCTCTTCGGTCAATTTCTTTCGAACATTTGATGTTAGACTCTTTTTTGATGTCAGTGTTGTTGATGATTCATTGCTAATCGAACTCTGTCTCCTTGTACAATAGGGAGATGCAGCTACATTCAAAATAAAAAATCGTATTCTTACATACACATTGATCAACTAAGCTATCTCCAAGATAAAGAAATTTACTTACGAGTCACATCAGCCTTTATCCTTGAATTTCCCCGCTTCTTCATTTTCTTCTCTCTAAAAGCAAAAAAAAATGTTCTTTTCAGTAAAGAGATATTTTGCTAAACCCTTTTTAAATATTGCACAATATTTGACAAAAATAAAAGACAGAAAACGAAATTCACGAATAACAAACTCCGAAATATTCTTCAGGAAAGCTGACCAAAACGATCAAAAGCAACCAATTTACTAATCCAAAAATCAATTAAATAAGTACATAATCTCAAGTTTTCTACCAAATAAACCAGAATAAAAGCCGAAAAGTCCACGTGCCACGTGGAGCCTCAAGAGATCCACGAGCCCAGATGATCGTCACTAGCAACGACCTTTCCAAAGTTGCGAAAAATCTCCGGAAAGCTACAACTCAACGTCAGCTGAGAATCCCTCGTAAAATTCGCGTAAAACAGATCAAAACATAGCCGTTACAAGAGCGAATAAACTTACCGAGCAGCACAGGCCTGCTGAACGCGGACGAACCATTTTGAGCGGGAAACGGAAATGAGAGAATTTCTGGAGACCCGTGCAGTGCTGCTTTCATTCTCTACTGCTGCGCGGCGGCAGACGGTACTACACCGGAAGAGAGAGAGAGAAAATTGAAAATTATGAATGCGCATGCGCGGGGGTTTCTAACCTCAAAATAAAAATGGTTCACAATAATAATAATAGCGGTCGCGAATTGTTTGTTTGAAAATTGTTTGTTGGTTTTTCGAAGAGTGTTTTGACTGTTTCTCGGCGTAAAATGAGCGACGAGGAGGATGACTTTGTTACTTATGGAAACGCGCTTGATCCACTTGATGAAGGTTTGTGTGTGTACAGTGATATTAGGGGTTTTAGAGGGTAGTTTGAATTATTTTTTAAATTAAATAAAACTTGTTTTTGCGTATAATTCTAAGAGAAATTCTGTATTTTATTGCTGTGCTGTCGAATAAGTGGCGTCAGATTTTTTCGGATCTTGAATGAAACTTTTTGGAGCACAACAAACTCAAGTCAACAAGATTAAACTTGAAATTAATTTTGTTTTTTTTAGAAAACCTCCCAAGAAAGAAAGCTGTGACCATTGAAGAGCAATTCGCATACGATGATCAAGGCAGACGAAGATTTCATGGAGCATTTACAGGTGGTTTTTCCGCTGGTTATTTCAATACAGTTGGCTCACGAGATGGCTGGCGACCACAGCAGTTCAAATCTACAAGGGCCAACAAGGCAGGTGGGGTTGTCCAGCGTCCTGAGGATTTTATGGACGAAGAGGATACAGGACAGTTTGGTATTGCACCAACTGCAATTCGAGCGACTCAGGAATACAGCGACGAAGCGCACAAAGGTAAGAAAAGAGAACGTGCCAAGCAGGATAGCACTGGACCCATTCCTGGTACACCTGTTTTGAGGGAACTTCTTAAGCCAGTTCGGTAAGTAATTTTGTTTAGAAACTTGAACACTTCAGTGATTTTCATGATTTTTCTAATTTTAGTAATCCTTTATTGTAGAGAGAGGGCTGGAGTGATGCTTCTGAAAAAAATGGGGTGGAGACCAGGTCAGGGAGTAGGACCACGTCTTACAAAAAAGGAGAAAAAACATCAAAGAAAACAGAGGGAAAAAATTAAAGTATACGGCTGTTCCCTACCCAGTCAAGAAGAGAAAGACAGTGAGAGTGAATCAGGGTCTTCGGATGATGAATTTGCAGATATAACTTTTGCTCCTGATGACTATGAACCATTCAGGTAAACCAAAACAACACTTTTCAAAAACAAGTAATTCTTTAAAAATAAAATGTTAAAACCCGTCTCATTTTCCATAGGTGCAATCCAAAGGACAATTATTTCGGTATTGGATACAGCGGCTTGGACCGCCGACCAGTTCTCAGTCAGCACATAAATCTGTTTGAAGCGCCGTCTTTCAGTGTCCAGGACAAAAACAAGAAACTGTCCATCAAAGGTCAAGCCTTTGGAGTAGGAGCTTTCGAAGCTGAAGATGACGACATCTACGCGAGAGACGACATGTCTCGCTACGACTTTGCTCTTGGTCCGGAGCGTAAAGCCAAGAGCAGGTGGTCCAAGAAAGACGAGCCAAAACATAGTTGCATCGAGGGTTTCGTTCCAGCAAAGCAGCAGCTTTCACAGAAGAAAGTTTTTATTGCACCTACGTTACCCAAAGATTATAATCCTGTACATAAAGTTAGAAAGAGTCGATTTTCACCTCTCGCAGAAGAACAGAGCAACGTGCGGAAGAGGTATTTATTGTATTTAACTTTCAGGAATGCATTTACTTACCTTCAATATAGCATGACTTAACTATATTTATTTATTTTTATCAGGTACGAAATGAACGCTGAGAGCAGAGCGAAAATTATAAACGACGACAGGCCGAGTATCATAGACTCGAAGAAAACTGAACCAAAGAGCACCAGTGTAGCAGCACAACTGATAACTCGCACGTTGAATCTCCATGGAAAAGATCAAACTGCTGAAAGACAGAGATTGGAACAGAGTCAGCCCAAGAAAACTGCCATGTCCTGGCTCGACAAGCTCTCCGCCACGAAGTTTGTCAAAGGCGAGACAATGGGCTTGGATCCAAAAATTCAAGGAAACCTTCAAAGTGCGAGTGCCTTTGCGAGCGGGCAGGAAAATAAGGATCAAGAGCCCGGTGAAGACACGAATCTGACGAGACCGTCCTTTGCTGATCTGGACAAGCAGCGACGATTCGAGCAGTTTCTGTCGTTCTCCGAGGGCGAGAGAAAACTCAAGTTCTCCTGTATTCAGCCGTTGTCCATGACCGAGTGGGAGCGAGATCAGGAGGTCGAGGAGTTCGAGAAAGCAGCCGCCTTATGCGAGCGGATAGACAAGGCTCAAAAGAACGAAGACGAGAAAAGTGAGGAACAAAAGAAGCTCGATGCTAAAGTAGACCTCGACAGTTTGAAACCGGAGGATAGGATGACAGCTGCTGCGAAGATGAAGATGTACGGCAAGCTCACGAGGACGGACGAAGAGTGGAAGCCTGGGAAACTTGTCTGTGTGAGATTTAATATAGCCGAACCCTCGGTTGGCGTCGCCGAAGACGACAAAAAGAAGAAGAAGTTCTCCATTTTCGACTCTATTGCCTGGAACGAGGTGTCGAAATTCGAGGCTGGTAGGAAATTGGAGTACGAATGCGAGCCAGGACCTTCGACGTCCTCCGGAATTTCTCACGAGAAGGAATCCGACTACGGGATAGAGTCATCGTCGAGTAAGACGAGTTTGAGACTGACTGAGAAAGAAAAATCTTTCGAGGAGTCATATAAAAAAGTATTCAAGAAGGTCGAATCAGAGGAAAAAGAAGAAGACGAAGTCGCTGAAACTAAAGAGACAGAGTCTCAGGAGCCAGTGATAAGCTCGAATATCCAAGAGAAAAAAGACCTGTACAAGTCGATTTTCTTGAGCAGCAGCGAAGACGAGGAGTCCGAAAGCGAGGAGTCGAAACCAGTCGACGAGGAGAAACTAAAGGCCGCGCTGATTGGAAAAAGCGCGGCAGAAATGAACGCCCAGCGAAACACCTCACCGCCTAGAGGTATCTTCGCCAATGTGGATTTTGACAGTCTGATGAAACGACCCGATAAGGCGGAGACTCAAAAGGATAAAGTTAAAGAGGATGATGAGAAAGTCAAAGAGGTTGAGGTAGTCGAAGTCAAAATGGAAGAGGACCATTTGCTGCCGGACGCTTACGGGCCGGCACTTCCTAAGGCGATTCCACCGGTGGAAGAAAGTCCGAAGCCAGTGTTTACGGGTGGGTTGAGTAGCAAATCTAGTGAAGGTGAAGATGGCAAGTGGGTGGAGAAGTCGAGGGACAAGAAGAAATCAAAGAAGGAAAAGAAGAAACACAAGCACAAAGAGAGGTCGAGGAGTAAGAGCAGGAAGAAGTCGAAGAAGGAAAAGAGACATTAGCTTTAAACCACGTCTGGAAAGATGAATGTTGTATATTTTAAAGATGAACTGAATTGCTGTAATATATTGTACCGTCGACTTGATTTGTAAATACACTAAGAAAAGCAATACTCAATTGCTGTTTATATGCGTTTTATATATAATTATGAAGTAAAGAGTCGTGCGCGATCTACGATCATTTTGTTTGGATCTAAAATTTAACAATAAATATTTTTACACAAACATGGTTTGCCGAGTCATTGGAGTACAGGGTAAATAAGAACAAAGACAGTCTGCAATAGAAACATTTATTTTGGTGAGTCCATATCCAAGGTACAATGGAACTTTGATATCATAGAATTTGTCATTCGCGTAATCGTTCCTTCGCCTCTGTCGCTTCTTTCGCGCGCCTAAAAAGTCATGTATAAGATACGTACCTACGTCCGCCCGCTCGATTCGCGGTTCGCGTTCTTTTTTTTTCTCTCACTCGCGCGAACCGCGGATCTCGCTTCTCTCTCAAGTGCACACAAGACACAAACAGGTGGTTGCGGTGAGGTTCCGCGAGAAATCAGAGTGAATTCCGCTCTTGCAAATTCGGACTACTGCAATGTTGCGGCGAGGACTTGTCTGTTTGCGTTTATATACGTATTATGTATGTACAATTGTCGTCGAGCGTTACATCCTCGGTGCAGTATCGCTGATTTGGAAATAGAGATGCTTTCCAAGAGCGGATTCAGAGCAAAGAGATTAATGTAATATGAGTAACAGAGCGATGACAGTAGAGACACACAGATATTCTTGCTGCTGAAGTGCGACGAAATTTTTTCGACTTTTTTGTCCGTCTCGCGAAGGAATTATATACTATAAACTTTCGTACTTTCATCGTTAATGCACGATCAAAACGATGGACTCTAGATAACTATTCTATATATTTGTAAGACGATAAATCAACTGTACAGATTAATATATATATTTTTTTTCGAAGCACTTCAGGTACAAATCGATAAAGACATTCAACTCTAGATCTTTTTCAAAGACTCACAAAATTCTCCTAACACAGTTTGTTTATTATTTATTCGGTTATCCACTGCCGCATCTGTCGCGCATATTTATATACGTGCCTCAACGAAGTCGTAGCTTTTTCTGACAAAATCACAGACTATCGCATTTTCACGATCGTGTCGAACACACCGTTATCTATTCGTGTATGCAACATTCGAATGTTTGTTTTTACTTTTTTTTTACGTTTTTCGTTTTCTGGAGATGCGATAAAAATCTCTTTGACGCCGAAGGAAGGAAGACATTCGAGTAGTATACTTAATATAGCTCAGTTCTCTTCGTAGGTACATTATGTATATATGTATAGAATAATAACATACTTCTTTTACGAGGATATACGATGATACCGATGATCCGCACTTTCATGGTTTAAAAACAGTTTTTTTTTTTCATTTTCGTTCTCGCCTCGTCGAGTAATCCTTGATCGTTAGTTATTGTATTCGTGTTCATAAAGTAAAGGTATACGTTATTCAAAAAACTTCAAATTTGATTGTTATGCACTTTTTCGTTTTATAAAATCATCGATACATTATTGAACTTTGTGAATAATAATCGGTTCGACAGACACGATTCTCATATCCATACAACGTAAGCGCAATTATATACGGAAATCGTTACTTTGCTACAGAATAATACTTTTGTGCTTCAACAATATTCTTGTCAATCGCTGTGATTGATAAATATAGAACAATATATACGCTTATACTTATATATCACAAGGAAATAATCAACGCAGCTCACTACCTTATACTATATATAAGATCAAAAAGGTGTAACTTATACTCTAAGAAGTAACGTTTCTCTCTATTTCCAGATAAACAATATCATCAACAGCGAAAATCATACAGTGACGACGGATCTGGACAGAATACAATAGCGTTTTCCATCAGCGAGTGCATACAGCCGCAACAATCATCAGTCTGTCGAAGGAACACCGACGGAAGACGGAATCATTCTCTCACTCTCATCGTCCGCACACACGCTTTAAAAATTCTCCCGATCGATTTTCCGCAGCCGCAGAAAACAACACACCCTCTGTCAAATCGAACGGCGGATGCTAACGAGCCGCGAGGGAGAAGGAAGCTAGTCGCTTGTTAATTGCTCAAAAGCACGTCATGCGGATTCGATAATTGACCGGGTAATTAGCTCGGCCAGACGTGCTTCTGTATTCTTCCTTCTCTCTATCTATCCTTTCTCTTTCTCTCGGCTCTTCTTCTTTCGTTGGATCCGAAAACTTTGGGCGGATGACCGCGCGCGCAGTTAAAAAGCTACTGCCGGATCCTGAGAGTCGCTCTTTTTATAAAAGGCGGGATTTTCTTCTTAGAAAACAGTTTCTCTTAAAAATGAACGTCGGCGAGCCGCTCAGAGAGAGAGCGAGCTCGTCTCGCGCAAAAGGAGGACTAATTTATTCATACTTTCTTCGAGGAGTTTTCTTTCTTTCTTTTTTTTTATATATTTATGTATAAAGGGTTCGTTCGACAAAGTGTGCGTAGCGCTGAGCTTTTCTACATTGTTGTGTACATGTCTATAGTTTTCTTATACTTTTGGCATTTCGACTTTTCATTGTGCAATCCTGCAATTTTTTTTTTTTTTTTTTTCGTTGTACCTGGTTAAAAGTAATTTCTTGTACCTGTATACATTGCTATACCTATTATTAGTATAAAGGTAACATGCCTGGTACAATTCTACATAACAACACTGTATTGTTAACTTCCGAATAGTGCTTTATGTTACTAGTTTTCATTCATGTGTACGATCGGAGTACAATGATACCGAATCTGACCCCTCGGAATTGTTTGTTAACAAATACATTGGCATTCATATTTGAAACCGTTTTTTCAAAATAATAGAATCATATGCAACGGAATGTAAATCAGAATTTGAAAATGTACATCGTTTGTTATTATTATAATTTACTACGATATTGAATTAATTTCACGTTCAAATGTAGCATAAATCGCTTGTAACCAGGTACATTCTTCACCGAAGAAAGAGTCGATTCGAAAGAGATGAAAATCGAGCAAAACGAAGAAATTATTAATATTCACATACTCTAACTTTAGAATTAAATTCGATTCTGTAGCTCGAGCTCAAGTATATACGCAGTCGAGTGAAGCTCTGTTAAAGCTTGCCAGACGGATGGAATATCTATACACGTGTAAGTAGATACGCGCCGTGTCTGGCAAGACGTGGCTTACCCGTCCCGGTACGTATCTACTCGCCTATAGCTACTTACACATTATACAGACGTTCGCGCGTACCCATCTCACTTAACTTTGACTGAGATTTACTCCCAGTTTCAATTTATTCCCTACTTAACAAGGGATATATTTTTAATTTACGAGAAAAAAGAAGGGAACTAAAAAATTGTATTTAAGTCACGAGTGACGAAAAAAAAATGTTTTTGTAAAATACACGCATCAAAATGACTAATGCATAAACAAACAATTGGATGTGATATTTAAAATAGGAATCTAAAAGTATCTAATTTTGTAATACTCGGCTGTTCAAAAACAAGTGAATCAAACGATAAAAAAAAGGATTGTCATTAAATCGCAGAAAAATAAAAATTGTTACTGTTAAATTTCCAACTTCTAGAAAACCACTCGATTTATCTAAGCGAAATAAATTTTCCGGCTGACAGCTCGAAAAACAAAATTCACACTTTAACTCTCACATCTCAAAGAGGCGCGAGCCCATCGCTCAGAGCTCAGCTCAAAAAAGGGCAGCACATGATATACGACATCCTCCATAACGTCTTCCATTATCAGCAGCATAGCAGCGGCTTCGCGTCTCTTCTCTCTCGCTCGTGCCGGATTTCATCCCTCCGATTTTTCGACTCTCCTTCTCTCGCCGTTTCTCTCTTTCTCCGATTCTATCTCTCTCTCCCTTTCTCTCCCCTCAAGACGTGAATTTCGCCCCCGGAACTCTCCACTCGTGTCTATCGATTTTGCGGGGTATAAGAGAAAGAGAGAGAAACTCAGCCCGTCGTCTTCTCCCGCAGCCATAAATTCATACATCGGGGGGAGAACGCTATGATTCGGTCTTTTGTAGGATTGCGGATGACAATGATTTTTTTTTTTTTTTCGTATGGACGACGTCCCGGTTGATTGGATTTCGGGGATTACTTTCGATTATTTCGCGGTTGTTGGAGGATTTTTTTATTGCTGCTTCTGCGGGGGTTTGCTTTTTTACAAAGCTGCGAATGGGAAAGTCAGTGCTCAATCAAAATAGACGGCGGCTTGTTATTGTCAAATCAAAAGCTTTGTGGATTGTACACTGTACACAACAAAAACGAGTACTGTGTCCTGAACCAATATTTACCAATAGTTTATACCTTAATTACTCTCTTGTATAATTTTAAAACGTACTTTGGTACTTTAATACAGTGTTATTACACTTTATCATTTTTTTTTCTTTTAAATATTTTAATTTTAAAAACGTTATTTACATTTTTACATGTGCGTTAGAGTTATGATAATACTTCGCGTACAGCTAGTGTGTACTCAAACAATACGCAATAAGAGTATTATAATATATTTCCATAATATAACGGCAATTGTTATGTTACAAAAGACCGGATTCGTCGCCCTTTATTTTTACGCTTTTAATCGTGCTCCTTCCGTTTTGTTCTTCGTTTCGGTTCTCTCTGTGCTCTACTGTGTAAAGGTATATAGATATACAAACGCGGTTACAAAAAAACAATAAACGTCGTCGATGAATAATTTCTTGTCCTTCCTCTGTATATATGCAATATTATACGTTGTT
Organism: Cecidostiba fungosa; assembly: GCA_900474305.1. NCBI lineage: Eukaryota > Metazoa > Arthropoda > Insecta > Hymenoptera > Pteromalidae > Cecidostiba > Cecidostiba fungosa. Next base: position 11,424 of record UCOJ01001187.1, on the reverse strand, counting down.
ATAAAAAACGCATTGTCCTGTCGGTGTCTTCTCCGTACAAAAAGTCGCAAGTGTATACTTACGCGTTAAAAATTTGTGTTTTAAAATACTGACGATTCTGCAGGTTTTGCCAGTAATTAGCGTCGTATTTAACAAGCGATCGACGAAATAAAGCCAATGGAAAATTGAATCGACTTTGCGAAAACCTCTGAAACAATTATCGACAATGTAAAACAGCGGTTGCGCGAGGCATGAAATTAAAGCGTTTTGCGTAGCTATGCTTAATCGATTCCAGTTAATTGAAAAACTGATTGTTCAGAACGCGAAATTTGCGTTTTTGATTGCTCATTCTGTGTATTAAAATTGGCTTTGGATTCAGATACTTTTTTGCGTTAAAAAGTCCGACTTTGTATTTAACAAATTCTTGTACAGATATTTGTAAATGACCGCAAAGAAATTACACCACGTTCTACAAACAATTCCATCAGAATAAAAAGAACTGCAGCCACGTGCACGGCGTATAAAAATCGCGTAGGATGAAGTCGTGCAGTATTCGAACGTAAATAAGTAACTTTTTTATCGACTCGATAAAAATCAAAATTTGAAGAAAAAAAGGATTAACTTTCCAAGATTGTCCACCGAAGTAGAAAAAATTGTCTGGAACATAGTATAACTTGCTTAAAGAAACTTATAAAGCTCACGATATAATCTCAGCGAAGCACAAATTCAAAATATCAACAGAACATAAAACTCGTAAAAGTTTATGATAACTCATATACTGCACGACTGCTCTCTCGCCTGTAATATCTCGAGTCGCATCGACGTGCTCGGCTAATTCGACGATGCGTTACATATACGAATCTCCGCTCCTATACACAGTACCTACTGCAGGAGCCGCAGTGAATGGTGTGCCGCATATACATCGTCGCTCGGGGGCTAATAGTTCCGAGTCAAAATCGAGGCTTGCAGTTATTCATGCGCCGCGCGAGAGTTTGCTCTCTCTCTCTCTCTCTCTCTCTCTCTCTCTTAGTCGATTTCGGAATGCGCGCACAGTGTGTAGGTCCCTCTCAAGTCGGAAACCCTATAATTCAGCTGAAAATCGAACGCGATACATTCGTTATGGACGCGAGAGCGCAAAGTTGCGGCTTCGATGTAGGTGTGTGTATGTATATATATAGAGAGAGAAAGCTTCGTGAGAGAGATATATATGTATATACGGCTGGTTGACTATAGGGGGGTGACGTTGAATTGGAAATTCGGACGATCGATCGTCGTTGGCTGCAGTAGTGGCGAAGCTGTGTGCGCCGCCGAGTTATGAGCGGAATGCGCGCCGAGATTTCGCGGACCGAGTATACATGTGTGTATGTATATACGGTTGCGTTGTTATTAGTTTTGGCTTTTTCGCGGCAAGCGTGATGTTTTTGTTTCTGCGAGTGTAGCTTGTTTGGTCCAATTAAAAAAAATGTTATTAAAATGGATTGTGTGAAACTTTGTAGAACGTTTTTTAGAGTTGATCCAAAAAGACGAAACTGCGTCAAAACCAGAAACGCCAATTTTTCAACGGTTATAAAAACTAGTCGCTGCTGCAGAGACGATAAAACGCAGTAGGCACAGCGTTAGTTAAAAATAAAAACCTGTATATAGATTTTCAGCAGCGCCGCTATTGCATTAGCTATTCACTTTTCCATGTAGCTCTATATTCGATTATAAATATTCATGCGCAGCGGCGCAAAGTTCGATGCAATTATATAGTGTTCACTTTTTCGCAACGAAAAAAAAATTGTAAATTTTTTTCTTTTACACACACGTACATTTGGCTTAATTGTATACAGATCGATAGACGAGTCGGATAAAAAGAACAAACCGTGATCCTCTGCAGGTGCTTCTATTTTTCATCGCAGTAGGAAAGAGACACAGAGACAGTAGAGAGAGAGAGAGAGAGTGGAGTTGAGAAAAAGACACCCACTATATACTATATATACGGTAGAGAGAAAGAGAACGAGCTCGTAAAACGGCTGCTCCTTCTCCACTTCTGCACTGTATACACGTGTCTCTTTTCTACACTTCGATGGCCCGCTGCACCGAGTTTATGTCGAGGGAGCAGGTGCCAGTCGTGTCGGGCGAGTCGAGCACCTCCTCGGACGGCATCACACCGGCGGTCCTCATATCGTCTCGAACTCGCTCTACCTGTAACAGACATAAAAGCTCAACTGTGTATTATTGACGAGGGGAGAAATTGATTTTTGAGAAATGCAATGCTGCTCTCTCGGATTGCTCGAGGGAGTTGGCCGAATTGTTTGTTGAGATTATTTCGACTGATTTGCGAGGGATGTGTATTGCTTGCGCCGGATAGTTTCTAAGGTATTTCGAAGTGAGAGGGTGGTGATATGTATAGAATGAATGTTTATTGAGAACTGTTCGATTTGGTGTGGAATTTCGTGATCAATGCTTATAGAAGTGTCGGCGTTTGAGAAAGTGAACATTTTTGAGATATTTCGACGAATCAAAATTGAAAAATGTGGGAATGCCGTAGATCACATGATATGATTGTGTAAATTTTCGAATTTTTAAAATTAAAACTCAAATTTACTATATTCAAAAAGATATTTAATCCAAAAGTTCGTGCTTTATCGAAGCTTCATCAGAGCCAGTTCTTTATCATCCTCGTATATAAAGAAGCCACTGAACCAAAAAACGATAAAATTTCATCCCAAGAATAGCCGTGCTCTTTCAAAAGTCCAAAAGTTCAATAATGGCTTTAATAGATCATTCACAAGACAATGGTGTGCATCATCAAAGGCCCATACTAAAATACTTTCATTTAACAAAGATATAGCAGCAATTCCAGCAAATGAAATCCAAGATCTGCATTTTTCGAATTCCCCCCGCCCAGCTGCAGTCAAATTGAATTGTGCATTCAGCGAAGCCCGTCCTGCGGAATGTTCTTGGCTTTTCGATTTGCTTTAGTCCGTTCTATGTATAAAGCAGCGCCGAATAGTTGGGATCATTGAGTTTCTATAAAGCGTGAAATTGTTTTGGCGCTAAATTTAAAGCATTGTTCCCTATATATACTACTCCGAAGAAACTTTTTCCCAACTTATTCGTTCTTCACTACACACACACACATTTAAGAAATTAAATAGTTCGATGTATAAAAACCGAACAGTTAGTATGATAACGAAAAAAAAACAAAAATTTCTGCTGCATTGCATGCGTTGGCGAAAGAAAAGTTTGAAGCCTTTTTTACAACTCCGGGGAAATTAAAGATAAACGTAATTAAAGTTTGTCGCAAAAAGCGACTACACAGAATATATACATACATAGCTATATATGCGTCGCCCATTGATCAGTGAAAACAGACCGCTTGAGACAGCCGCGCGTGTGTTACTACTGATTAAACCTCGTGTGCTGCAGCTACGTGTTCTCCTGACGGTTTCAAGGGATTTGGGAATTCGCATTCTTGTGCTTGGATTATTTTTAACCTTATTTGTCGAATATAAAACCGCGAGATTTTAATTAATAATTCTTCTACTAAAGCGCGTTTTTAGACAAAAAAGTCTTTGTAAGATCATTTCAGCATTAATTAAAGTAAAATTGTAAAATTAAAAATTCCTTCTTTCATCCGAAATTATCTACAGTATAAAGCTAATTGTAAACCGCACGTGTAATCGGCCTTGCGAAGGATTTAAAAATAAAAAAAGTCCCTCTGCCGAAACGTCGAGAAATCCAATTTAAAACAAATTTTCGCCTCTTGCCCTCACACAAACGCGCCTTAAATCTGCACTGGAAGGCTCTCCCGTTTCTCATATCTTTCTCTCTCTCTCTCTCTCTCTATCCCTGTATATATACGTAAAATGCCAATTTCCCGATAAAAATAATTTCCGGATCGAGATAAAAATACTCAGCCGTATACGGGTTACGATCGATAGCTATACACACGACTGACAGAATAATAATAATAATAATAAAAAGAGAGTATAAATATATATAAACAGTTTATACCTGTCGCAGGACCCTGAGCAGGTTGAGACCGGCGACCTTTTTCAAATCGAGAACGTTCCACTTCTCGCTGCGCAGAAGTTCGGCGAACAATTCTGGGTACTTGGAGACGTCCTCGAGGCCTCGCGGTGTCCTGGAAGAAGACAGACAGACGAAGTTTCAATATTTCATCAGGCGCTTTAATTAGGAACGAAGCCGCGAAAGACTCTTTTTCTCTCTCTTTTTTTTGCGGTGGAGTCTAATTGAGGATTAATTGCCCTGCGGAGTTTTGAATTATTCTTTCTCGGTGTAGAATATAATTTTTTCCCGGAATTTGTATTACGCGCGCTTGAGCTTTTTTACGATGATTTAAATTTGAAATGCGAAGGATGTACCTTACGGTTTTCTAGAAAATTCTCGTTCTACTGATGGTACTCGCTTTTGATCCAGTTCAAATTTACACGGGCTATTTGCGGAATGTTAACAATTATATGTACAGCTTGTTATTCACACGAGACTCAAAGGTATTTTTTAATTATTTTACGATGTGCCGATGAGTAAATTTCACTTGGAAATATTTCAGTGGCTTGTTTTCAAGGGAATTTAATTATTTCAGTACATGTTATAATAGAGCGTGCATAATTTAATTTCGGATGTTATATGTGAACAATGTTCATGGTAATTATGTTAACATCAATGAATTATGGGAAGAATAGTCTTTGTTGCGCGGATAATTGATAGAAAGTTCCAATGATGAAAAAAATTTTGATACTTCGACTGTATAACTATAATAAACATTTTACAATCGATGCGTGTGTACTTCGGGGAATATTTAATATAATATCGAGAATATGTTTTATGCGATCATTTTACTTTGAATAAAATTCATTGTTATAATATATGATTTTACGGAAATAAATTATTACTTTCATCATACGAATAATCGATACTTGTAAGTAGCGTCAAGCCCCATTACCGCTTTTTAAATATTTATGAAAAAAAATTTATTTTTAAAAAACCACTCTTTGCTCTTGACGTCGTTGAAATCGATGTGGATGACTTTAATTACACAGAAATGAAAATGCACTCGAGTTAAAACAGCACTTGAAACTCTACTACATATTTTTACGAAAGATCCTATATATATTAATTAAAAATCGATGCTTAAAGTGCCTGGAATTTATAAAAGCTTTTTCACTAATCTGAAGGCCAAGCAAAACCGAAGTGGATAATTTCAATATTTTAAACTTCAACCTACATACTCGTATAAAAAAATCATAACAAAACGTCAACAAGCTTGCTCATTCGAGTAGAATTACCAACAATTATATGTGTACAGCATTTATAGTATTCATTGAAATTCAACATAATTCTCTCTCAAAAAGAAAACCCTCATCAAACATCCCAAAAAAATCAGAGAAACCTACATATTCCTGCACAGCCACTACACTCGCATCAAAGGAGAAAAATCGAGACTCGGGTGTGTGATTCATCGCCTCGAAGGGCTTTTTATTCATTGTATACTAGCTCTATACACAGTAGCAGCCGCCGCTTCGACGACCAAAGCTATATATAAAGCTTGCTATGTGTCGCAGCGGCTGTGGTGCACACAGTAGTGTGTCTATATACCTGTCTGTCGCGTAGCCCGCGCTGCAATTAAAATTACCATTCGATTGTCCGCCGTCAATAATTGGAAGCGTATATACAACCGCAGCAGTAGTATATGTATATATAGCGAGCCTCGATGTGGGAGGTGTACATATACGACCTGGTGGGAAAGCATAACGGCGAAGCGTTATATTTCGCAATGCATCACTTTTAGGAAAATCGATCCAGATGCTGCGGGAAATTCTCTGGAAATCGAGAACATATTTGGTCTATACCTGTATATGCCCGCGGGAATTGTGTAAAATTCGCTTGTTTAATACGTGATATGCTGATGGATTCGAGGTATTAATGATATAGGCACGTTTGTTTATATATACGTATAGTATAATGTAATACGCGATCAGCTGTCGTATTCTCTTTGGCGAATTTTCCACTGATTTACCGAGATATTCGAGGTAATTTGAAATTGAATGATTTTTAAATATGTTACACTGGCAGGGAATTTAGTTTATTCGACATCAGGAATTTTGTTTCATTATATTTGACGAATTATTGATTATCGAGATATATATGTATAAGATCATTTATAATTTTATTAATTTTAAATATGTTCGATTGTGCGGTTGTAGCTATCATTACATACATTATTTCACGTATACTGATGTTCAATGTGAATTTAACGTTTTGGACAGAAAATTTTATGTAATTCAAATTTTATAATAATGAATTTTAATGTAATAATGCATGAATGTAAATTGAATGTACGCACATCAATACACAAAATAATTTTCACGGAACTCAAAGTGCGATGAAAAAAGTTTCAATTTATTATTGTATCAATATATATAAATGCAATTTGGCTTTTACATCGAAAACGCAAAAGTTCGATCGAAATCAAATATCACAGAACGAGAAAAAATGCCAATCTCAGCTCGACCCGTCGTTTTCAAAAACGAAAATACAAACATAACGCCACATAATAAACACGCTTTTCGCGTCAATAACTGCAGCCGCTAATGAATTCTCGCGTCAGCCGTAAAAACTGTCTCATATTCCGTCGCATCGAAATACGAATATGTGTATACACACTAGGACCATATAGCGAGAGAGATAATATATACGTACTTGTTAATGCCATCGAAGTCGCCACCGACGCCGACGTGGTCCACTCCAATTAAATTCCTAATGTGATAAATGTGCGCCGCGACGTCTGCAACGGTCGCCTGTTCGCCGCACTTGACGAAGTAGTTGTAAAACGTGATCATTACCAGTCCACCGTTCGAGGCCTGCAACAGAGACACAATAGACCAATTTTTTTTTTTATTATTCTCTCTGTACACATACAATACGCAAACCCACAGAGTTTTAATCAAGGCGAGTCGGTGGTAGTAGTATATAATATATAGTATTAGGGAGCGTTAAGTTATCGGATTTTTGGGGATTACCGCGTGTAATATTGGAAATCCATATGGGGGAGCTTTTGTAATTATTTTCATTTTCTTCGACGGGAAGGAAATTGTTCGGGTTCTTGCTTGTGGGATGAGCAGGATTACGCGCGAGATTAGAGCTATAGGGCTGAGATGGGTCGAGTCTGCTGCTGCTGCTGCTGTCTCGAGAGAGTCTATATGTGTGTATATATGTATGTATATATATGGGTAACGTTGCAGTATGAGGATTTCGATTATGATAATGAGGTTGAACTGGGTTATAGATATTATATACTCTCAGCTTGGGTAGAAAGAAGTAGTCAGTTGGTTATTGCTTATGCGGACATGTATTAAATAAATGTCTTTTTTTTGGGGGGTAGAGGAAATCGAGGGTCAATGAATCATTGATTGAATATATTTCTTTAACGCGTGAGACACGTCAAATTTATTGAATTTTCTTAGTGTTGTGTGGTAAATGTAACTTATTCAAGTTGTTCCTTTATTAGCAAGATAAATTTCGTGTGTATAGCAGGAATTGTTTTGAATTAATAAAAATTCTGTAAATTAAAGTTGATTTGCGGATACTCGTAATTATGCAGAATTTGAATAGATTGAAGAGATGAATGATCGCAGCGAGTGATTTTGAAAATATTTGATTGGTCCTATACGTTTTAAACTCTCCCACAGGGGCTTCTCTTCAGTGATACAAAAATCATTTCTACAATCAGTTATGCTGTACGTCAAAAGATCACAAATCAACATACACTATACTGAAATTATTTTACCGATTATAAATATCAATATAATATCAAAATCAAGGGAAGCTAAAAATTTTCAAAATCAAGACTGAATTTTCAAAATCAAGACTGTCAAAGGCACCGAGGTCCATTTATTTGTTTGAGTGACTTAAAAAATACTTACAACCTATTAACAATACTTTTTGATAAAATTATATCCATTTTTCTTGTACTACGTCAGTAGCAGTTTTATAGCATAAAAGTGAGAAATGTATGTGCTCAATTTCGACCAAATATTTCTTGCTTCTACATACACTACGAAAGGGCCCTTCATATAGTAAAATAACACGATGAATCGTTCAAAAGGTAATCTAAAATTTTTTCTGGAAAACTCATGTGGTTTCTTCGAAATTCCAATAATATTGATACGTATAACTTCCTCGAGCGCGATATTAAAAATATCGGCCCATACACTCATTCATTAATAGAGTCATAATTTATACACCCTACGATATTCAAATATGTGCATTATTCAATCCAGATCGCAATAAATATACGCAGAAGTGTATAAATTTCACAGCCGCGCGCCGTGTTTCATTTGATTGAAAAAGAGAAAAAGGCAATAGCTTCGACTGAAACGTCGAGTCGATTATATAGAAAGAAGCCGTCGAAGCAATTGACAGGTCTCGTTAATACATCCCGGGATGTACATTAAGATTTCTTTCACGTGAATGGCATTGTCTGTATCACAATGGAAAAGAAATAATCGATCCACAATAAAAAGCTGCTCTCTCGTGATGTAAGATTCGAAAGCGTCTTTTCTTTGATGAAAATACGTGGAAGCTACTGCGCCGATATTATATCGTTCTTCCGAGTCACGCTTGAGTATTAATATTTTTTTTTCCCGCACTCTGCCCGGAAAGTACTTAACGTCAAATGCTTTTCACATCCGTTTCAGCAATAAACTCGTCAATATATATTATCTCCATCGTCTCGACCCAATTACTTAATATACGATTTAAAATATTTTAGATAATATGTATAATGTATATGTGATACACACAGAGCGTTCGGTATATATAACGCAGGTATATCGGATAAAGTTTTGCTTTTGAAAGCCGCTCGGCGGCGTAAAATATTTTCATGCGCACCACTACTTCGAATGCACAGAATAATACGACCCAGTTCGAGCGCCGGTAAGTAGGTATGAGCATAAAATTTAACCAGTTTCGTTGTAAAATTGCACTATTCGGCAGGCGTAAACTGGCCACATATTGAAAGTGGGTCGTAGTCGCGCGTTTTGCTTTCGCGCTATATGTGTCCCACTGTCAGCCTGTGTGTATTTAATATTGATTTATATTTTAGGAGCGTTTATGAGCCGCGATTTACGAGCTGTTAAAGGGTCCGGCTGATAACGACTCGCGTTAATTTTGTATGCGGCTAGTCTAGACAGATGGAAAATTTAGAGTTTCTGGTATTTTTGGGGGAATTTTATAGTTTGGATAGTTATTTTGAGTTCAAGTCTTGATTTTAGTATATATGAGCTCAATCTGGATAATTTTTGTTAAGTTGGTTATTCTCGTTGAGCATTTCTATCCCGAAATTTGTTAGCCCTCACTTTGAATTTATTTTTATAGCTAATATAGAAATTAATTAAAATGTGATATACGTGTGAGCAATTTAATTTTTGATACCGCGAATACTGATGTTTCTATATTTTTAATCAATTTTATTTTATTCCATTACACCGAATGCAAAAATGAAGATGGATAAACAAAAATCTCTAAATAAACTCGCGGAGAGTTTCAGCGAAAAATAAATATAAAGAGCTAGTAAACAATCATACGTGCGCGCTAAAGTTAATTAAAAATGCGAATGAAAAGTCAATATTTAACGAAAAATCCGTATTACTTCCAGATGAAATATTTTTCATAAATAAAAACCCTTTTCAATTAACTATTCCATTAAAAACCCAAAAAAATTACCGACAAATCAACAAATTTCCTCTCCAATTCAGTCAACGCAATATTAATTAAAACCAAACCGTAGCTCCACTCATTATTATTAATATACTCGCGCATAATTTCCAGGCAAAAGTAAAGCCCCGTAAGAAAACACCTCCCCTTCCTTTGAATTACACAGCAGTCGGCCAAAAACGAACCAATTAACTATCCCATTTAATTAAATCCAATGAAATATAAAATCAAAAAGCAAATACCCTCGCGCTCTCTCTCTCCCTCTCTTTAGTCAAATACACACACCGACAGGTCCGCGTCACGGAATGCGTGGGTATAGCAGGGCGTTTGAGGGAATTTCGAGGTAAACGTACAGTGCGAACACGTAAAAGCGAGCGTAAAATGCCGAATGCAAGCAATCCACTGCACACGTGTTATTCGCACTTCTATGGACGTACGTGCATGTGTGGGGGAGCTATGTTTACTGAGAAATTGAATTCTGCGACCTGTACGCGGGACAGTCAAAGAATATGTCGGGGCTTTGGTCGCTCTCTGTGTATTTAATTAATGAAGGAATGGTACTCGCGGTTTCCGCTTTGTGTGCAGTCACGCGGTTCAAAGGAGACATTTCTTAATGCGAAATGTTTTTTTAATTAAGGTTATGGGAGGGAGAGTAGAGAGAAAAGAATTAAACGCTGTTTTGTGACGAGATTTTTAATATAATATAAAGGGTAAATTCTTTTGGTTACGAGCGTCTGGTTTTTTTTTCTGTGCTGGGTAGTGGTTTGAAATCTGAGAAGGATGCCCACGAACATCATAATACGGGCATCCTTCTTTGAATATCGAGGATGAAATAATATACTCTAAAATGTTTGTTTTCTTTCTCAAATTAAAAGGTGTACTCAGAGACCTTTCAAAATACCTCTCACAAATTTTGCACGCTTTTTATTGTGATGCTGTTCGAGTGCGCGTTTGAAATTTTCAGCTATATATTTAAATCATTATAATTATGTAAATAGTATTTTTGCTAGCCACTTTCAAGAGAAAAATTAAAAATTCAATTTTAAACAAAATCCTATTATATCGTGGCTTTTGGTACGATTTTAAAAATTCTATATTAATTTTAATTCGAAAACCACTTAGTAGAATATTCAACGAAGTATATATTTCGATATTAGTGATAATTACACTCTGAGAGTGAACTTTCAATCTATACACGTTATATTAAACCTTTGTAATATATGGCAAATGTTCAAAACTGTTCATACCATATATTAAAAAGTACCACACAGCTCGATCCACTACAAATAGTACAAGCATTTGCCCTATTTTCAGAACACACAGCGCGCTATACATATTCTATTCATCAAAATGAAAAATCCATCCGCAGAATTCATAAAAAAACCACGCGCATCGCTGCAGCAAACGCTACGCTCTATATTTCCACTTTGCTATCTGATTTAAAAAAAAATAAATAAATAAAAGAGAATAAATACGTTATACACTCGCAATTTGGCGTAACAGCATCCAGAAAACAAAACGCAGAGCCTGCAGTCGGAAAAATATTTACGAATATACATACATCCCCGATGTTTCCCCCGTTTAAACAGGAGCAATTTATCTGGACCTCCTCTGCCGCTCGCGTGTTAAACAACTCGAACACGTAGCTACAAAAAGCGCAGAGAAACGTTTACACCCGCGTCGCTCTATATATATATACATACATACATATATATAGAG
>UCOJ01001186.1:0-39924 GCA_900474305.1 Cecidostiba fungosa | reverse complement strand
TAGCAAGAATGGGGGACGACCGTACCGCAGCGCGTGTTATGAGAGGAGAGCCGAATTCCAGGCAGACCTAGACTTAGATAGGAGGACAACGTAAAAATGGACCTAGTAGAAATAGGGCGGGGGAACGCATTGTGGAAAGAGGCACCAAGGGATAGGACTGCATGTAAGGCTTCCGTAAATGAGGCGATGAACTTTCGAGTTCCAAGGAACCTCCAAGTTCCGAATGACATTGCAACTCAATTGCAAAATGACGTTATTTTCAGATTCGAGAAATCATATTCTTTTTCGAATAAAATAACGTAATTTTCCAGTAAATGGCGTTATTAAATAACGTCATTTTCGGTTCTAATTTGTGACACGCCCAATAACGTAATTTAATGACGTCATTTAATTACGTCACTTTTTTCAACAGGGTATAGAGGTCTCAAAATAATGTAATTTTTAAAAAGATTTTGCTTTATTTTGTGAAGGGAAAGCGGAGGGATGTGGAGATAGGCGAAACATTTACATCTATATGAATTATGAAGACTCTGTATTGAATGTACTGATTGATAAACATTTTTTCCACAGGTGGCAGGGGTGCATGTTTCCATATACGAATCATACTACAACTTGGTAAGCTTCATCTTTGATGTTTTCATTTTTAAATTAAACTGATTTTAATAAGTAATAAATATTTAAAATGAATAAACGAAATTGCGAGTTGCTTTTAAGGCAATAATACACTGTTACAGTTTTTATTTTTGTAAAAAGTGACGGGACTCGGACGCGAACCTCGAATCTCCGACTTGCAAGTCTGACACTCTACCGTCGTTGTCACGGCCGCCACCGACGATGCAATTTTCGAATCGGTCTCTTATTGCAATTAGACACCCGTGACGTTTCCACACGTAACAATAGCATCAATTTTTATCCTGATTTTAATATATTCATTTGTTTGATGAATACTTATTGAAATGAATAAAAGTCTTGTCTATTCTGTCAGTAAGACGATGAAACATTATATATCAAATTGCAACTAGCATTTTAAAAAAAAAGAACAAACAAATACAAACGCTACCAGCATTTATAAATTTAATACGCGCGTATTGCATCAGATATATTTTCGTCGTGTAAATGCTCGACAGTCTTGCATAGCAATTGACATATTTTATTGAAATTAACTTATGCAATATTAAACAAAACACACACGACAGAGAGATGTCACCGTTTCTATTCTTGGTGCCGGGCTTATAGCCTTTCCCAAGAAAAGAATATTTAATCTCCATAAAAAATACATTTAAATAACTCTTCCATTGATTACAGTGTCTCTATACTTTATACACGTAACCCTTTCTACAGATCGATCTCCCACAGGTGACCAACATGAAAAAGTCTCGTGTTATACACTAGTGCCTACAAAAAAAAAAGAAACCATCGATACTAAACGTGTTTCCCGTATCAATCACTCACCCGTTCATCTCCGTGAAAACAGAGAAAGCTGCGCACAAGCATATCTCGCGGTATAGACCGTCAGGTCCGTTACAAGCGAGTAGCAGCAACATCAGCATTGGAAGGGGTCATTGGCGCACGCACCCGCTACATGCGCGCATCGTATATATACATAGATAGGTACATGCCTTATTTCTCTCAGCGGCGTGTGTAAGTTGCGCGGATGCGATAGGACTGAGCGCTTCGACGAGTTTCACGTCACTGCTGCAGCCGTCGGCTACATACCAGCATCGCTTTCCTTATTCTCACACGAGCTTTTACCCAGCTTCATTTTTTTTTGGCTCTTAACCAGATGCTTTGAGGACGCGAGCGTTGCTGGAATTTTTCGAGTAAACGTGCTTGGAAGAGGATTTTCTCGCTGATGCTGATCTTGATTACTCTAAGATATAATTCATACAAGAGCTAAATTTTCGCATTCCTCGTGCAGTCCGGGAAAGTTGACGAAAAAGCTCCGAGGCACTTCTAAAAAGAGCTGCATCAGTCGAAGAGAAATAAGAGAGCTCGTGTACCTCCGCAGGCACACGTCACCTGTACGAAATAACAGTCTCTTTCTCTCACGCACGTGCGTTCCTCCCGCGCAACTATACGGCTCTCAAAGACAGCAGCCTCACGAGCAAAACAAAGTATCCTCCGGAGAATAAAAGCAGACCGGAGAGAAACGGTTGCAGCGGCGGCTGAAAGAAGGAGGCAATGGAAAAACGAACGCAAGAAGAAGAAGAAGAGTAGTGGGCGATTTCGCATGCGTGCGCGTGCGTGATTGCGATCTTGAGATCGTGATCGAGATGCGCGGGAGATAGCTGCGATTTTCTCTGCAGCTTCGCTTCGCTTTGCGCTGCGCGCCAACGGTCTAAGCATCATCGCTTATATATATCGGCAATTGATAATGATCGATTTCCTTATTGAAATTTTATTGCGTCGTATATATATATATATGTGTGTGTGCGTGTGTACCGGTGCGCGGTGGTGAGAGCGGGTAATTGATATTTATAAAGTGGATTATATACAGTTACGCCGCGAGAGCGGCTGTATTTTTAAGGGGTGATGCAGCTTTTGTTTAGTATGTATAGTAGTGGCCGGTGGTGATTGCGCTGCGGTGAAATTGCTCTTTGATGGATCGACACCGCCGAGTACATTATTCGTCGCCAGAGGAGTTCATTGAGCCACTGCATTGAAAAGCAAACACCTTTAATCTTCTACATCGATTCTTCCTAATAAATTTCACACTGACTTTAATACTTCCAAATTACCGATTGTGAGACGACGACCCAAGCGATCGGTGTTGAGTCAACCAAACAACCCAATCACACTTTCCGCGCAATCATCTCTTTGGCAATAACTCGAAAACTCTTTCGAAAACGGCGTCTCTCGAAAAATTATCATAGCTAAACACAGTCGCGCAGCGCATTACGCCGGTATGCGGCATCGACGACAGCTCTGCTGCACGCGCAAACAATCGATCCCATTATCCTCGCCGAATATATACAGGTAACTCTCGCTTGCGGTAATCGCGTCGTCAGCAGCAGCAGCAGCAGCAGCAAAAAGAAGCAGCAGCAGCCGAGCGATTAGAGCAATTATTATCGCGCGACCCAGCGATAATTCACTTATACACATAGAGAGAGAGAGAGAAAGAGATCTATAGGCCGTGTCTCGAATCGCCGGCTAATCGGGCTCGGCCAATAAGCGTCACGTTCCTCCGTAGCTTTTGCCGTCGTCGCTCCTTCACTCTCCCCTTGGCCATCCATCTCTGCCTCGTTATTAGCCTGCGCGCCGGCGCTCGATTCGACCAGTCGTCACGTCAACTTGTTTTCTACGGACTCTCCTTCCCCCGGTATCAAAGGTCATTTCGTTCCCATTGGCCATTTCCCTCCGAGAGAGTGAGCGAGCGAGAGAGAGGAATTCCGAGCGAGGAATCGAGCAGAAAGAGAGGTGACTATGCGCTCGAGACAGCAGCAGCAGCAGCAGCCAACTTCTCGTGGACGTGTGAGAGGGACGAAGAGAGCAAGAGAGAGAAGGAACGAGAGGAAACAAGTGGATTGCAGCGAGAGATTGCGCGAAATCATTGGCCCGTACCGAGCAAGCGAGAGAGAGGGAGCAATTATTTTAGCGGCGCTTCGCCCGTTCATTTCGCTCCGGCGAAGAAGAGCAGGAGTGTACCTATATATAGAGGAGAGGCAAGGACGCGGATGCATCGTTGCGCGCGCTCGGCGATGAGCTCGATTTTTCTTGGCTCCGCGATTGCGATTTTGTTAATTGGATTTGCTGCTGCTGCTGCTGCAGTGCGGATTTAACGCTTTCGAGCTAGCGCGTGTTATCTCCGGATGATTGTATATGCTTGCGAGAAAATCTCGTGCGGATTTCGTTTGTCAAAACAATGAATAATTATTCCCGAATTTTCATCCGCATCAGCATCGCAGACGTTGACCTGGAGCTGTATATAGATACTAAATGGAAGCTTCGTGCGCTGAGAGTGAGAGAGACGACTTGGAAGTTTGAGAAACTCGCGCGCGGCAATCTGCAGCATAGTTGCGAGCTGTGTAACTTTCTGGGCTACAGATAATTGTCTTGTCGGAAATGCTTCTGATTCTGAAGCAGACGGGAAATGCCGCGATCAGTCATCCCGTACATACTAGGTATATTATTATAGGATAGAGTAGGTATCAGATTCAGATTAGACATAGCACTGCTCGATGATGATGTATTTTTAGCATAATTAAAACACTCGAAATAAAAGCTATATTCTTCAAACGCCTGGGCGTTTCATCAAGTTGTACGTGTAATTCAAATGCAGCACACCGCTGCTAATTAAACCAACCCGAATAATTCCTTCTGCTTAAAGCCAAGACGTAACACCCTAACATCACACACCAGCGCGACATTGGCAGGAATGTCTCAATCCGCTAATCCAGCCTCTCTATCTCCCAGCGCAGCAGCTATATACTTTCGTTTCCATCGGCAATTCTTCAGAGGCCCGAGAAAATTCCAGAGTCGATTCGAACGCGCCAGCTGCCGCGTCCGACGAAAGACAGCAGCCGCGAACGAAAACAACGAGAAAGCCTCATTGTCGAGAGCGGTATATAAAGGAGAGGGAGAGTCGCTGTCACGTCTCGAATTGCACGCACCGTGACTTCTCCTGAGATGCGCGCCCCCGCCAGATCACAGCGCGATCTCGGCGTCTACCTCTACGTCGGACGTGATCCTCTAACTCTACTATATATATGCTGTGCCGAGAGATGCCCTTCTATCTCTCGGCTAGATTGCGAAGAGAGGGAGAAAGAGAGAGAGAGAGAAAGAAGCGCAAGGTAATTGATTGATTGACTGACTGACTGATTGATTGATTGATCGATCGATCGATCGTTCGTTGCGCAGAGCGATTGGTATGGCTTGATATGGTTTATTGTGCACGCTGATGCAGCCGACGATCGACAATTATGCGAAAGGTTTATATATATGGCTTTTATTGTATATACATGCGTGGGTGTATAACACACAGGTGCAGCTTTCTCGCGTTGTTCGAGTGTGATGAATAGCTTTCATTCGTATACGCGCGATCGCAGTCGGAAAATACTGCGTACGCACCTAAAACTCGGTGAAAAAAAAGTGAAAAGATCCTCGCGCGAAAAGACAGGCCGGAGATATAATGTGAGAAAGGCTGCCGTGCTGCACATCAGACAGACACACGAGAGAACTGCTCGCCTAAAGAGCCAGATGCAGATAGGCCACGAGGAAGAGCTCTCCGAACGAGACGTGTGTGTGTGTGTGTACATAGAGAGAGAGAGACTCGGTTAAGAGGGGAATCTACGGAGAATCGACTGATATGCGAGATTTCCGCGCGCGATCGGCGGCGGCTTCTCTACTTACTGCTCCGATCTCGATTAATCACGCGCCGCACTGTCCTGTCTCTCTCTCTCTCTCTCTCCTTCTCCGCCGATGGGATTTTAATGAGCGCGAGAAATGAATACGTTGCGCAGTTCTCAATGTAAATTGCCGGATTTGCATAGAGCGCGTATTTATATATATATAACTCTGTTGCTTCCGATCTTCTCGGACGCGTGCAACCTGTTGACGTGATGTGCTTTTTTTGTTTTCCGGTATATATACATTCGATGATGTTATTAGATGAGACGAGGCTTTTAAACTTGTCGAGATATATATATGCTCAATTGGCTGATGGCAGATATTCAATGCCTAATACGGCGTAGAATTTGTTCTATTGATTTAAATTATTAGTTATTAATTTATTAGTTATATACGAGACTTTTTTTACTTAAACAGGTTTTAAGAGGATGTCGGTGCCACGCTGATTGGTTTAAATGTTCTACCTTTCCTAACCTCAAAATGTTTATTTCAATTTAATTTTTAACGATATTATGAAGTATATTGTAAGCTAATGAGTAGAATTTTAATTGTAACGAATTTTAATACATTTTTATTCACCGAACGATCCGCAGTTCCAGTTATTTTTTATTTTTTATCGGTTGCAGCGACACGTGTATCTCTGTTTTTACGCCCATAATTAGCTTTATTACGACCGAAGCACGAATTTCGCGACAGATCGACGGTCGAAAAGTGCGTAATGCGCTTAAATCACCGGAAGAGTAGATAATTCGGTAGCATTAAATTTCACAACGTATACGAGAGAGCGGGACGAGGCTGCGATTGATTTATCACCATAACGATTATACGAGTGCACCGTTATACTCCTCGTGAATTCCTAAACATTATTATATCGGTACGTTACGCATATAGCTGAAATGATCGAGATTATTTACCGCATATCGTGATGCCGTATCGTCGTAAATATCAATGAAAATTAGGTTAAATCGTGTAGCATGTCTGGGATTCATTACGCTTTATCACTATTTTTTTTATTTATAGTTAAATATACTGTTGAAAAAGTTTATTCATCTATTATGTTGTTCATTAAAACTTTTTGTATTTTTTTTTCTTTAGAATTCATTTCTATTGCTATAATATTAAGGAGGAGAGGAAAAAATTATAACGGAGCTCATAACGCTTGGTTAATGCTTTTATAATGTGCACTTTATCTACTTTTGTTTAAACATTTATATCTTTAATTTGAGATTATAGGTTCACTGTCAATAGGGATTGGTCGAAATAAATCAAGATCCATGTTAAACGGTAGGTCGAATTTCAATTCACGTAAATTATCTGCCACACAATGTAGTCTCTTGCAAGCTTTATCCAAAAGGTCAGCTAGAATGATGGAAATAAGTTTAATTGCTAACAATTTATAAATTTCACCATTTTCACAGAAATCAATCGAAAATTCGGCGTTACTTACATGATTCAAAATCGCAGCTTTCGACAGCGTCGTGTATTTGCGACTCAACATCGGGACGTATCTTTGGGTCTATGTACGAGAGTAGGTAATTTTCACTGACACTGCCGTCTAGTTTGATCTTATTTCGAAGAGAAAAATAATTAAGACAAAATAGAAGAATTATTGTGTATCAAAAAACTTGTGGCAATTCAACTTACGATGTTAAAATGTGACAGTTTACAGATTCGTTTTGCACAATCTCTTTCTGGCTCTGACTTTGGAAGTTTTTCATAATATTCTACACAAGATGAGAATAAAGTAATTTAATAAAATGTATAAAAGTGCGGATAATATATATAGAATACCTGGAGTAAGACCATATAATTTAAGACATCGATGGAATTCTTCTTTGACATATTGGGGGACACCCTCCTATTAAATTAAATAATGCTTGATTATTATTTTTATTGGTAAATTGAAAAGTATAGACACTAAGCAAATGTCATACGGCAATTGCGAAGACTGCACAAGCAAAAAGTATCAATACTGAAGCTTTCATTGTGAATAGTGATCCCGAAGGCGTCAAAGCTTTTTTAGAATGAAAAAATTTCTGAAAATAAAGAATAAATAAAGTTCAGTTATTTCCTATATAACATTATATAACTAATAAAAATGTTCGTGAAGTCCATAACGTTATCTGTCAATTTAATGTTGTTTTTATGTCAGTTATAAAGTAAATGATATTGCCGCAGCAACGAAGCTAATGCTGGAAATATTGTTTCTAAAAACTTACATCGCAGAAAGGAAGCAAAATGTCCTTGATTGTATAAAGTTTGACATTTAGTGAAATATGCAATAAATTACTCTTCTTGGCTTACCACTTTTATTTTGCACTAGGAAAGTATTTTCTAGATCATCAACGAAGGTAGTTAGTGAATTTATATAGAATCACAATCTAAAAAGACTAGGAATTTATATAAAATTGATCTTATATAGGCAGATAAGTTGATAATTCCTCGAAAACAGCTATAAATTATAATACAAATAGTGTTGTCAGTGGGAATTTGTTTTCTTCGACACTTTTACGTTGAGTAGTACAGCTGATATAAAGTAGTTTGTATAGATATTCTTGGAATAGTTTCGACACACTGAATATTAACATTCTGCCATCACTATTTTGAAAGAGAAATTTTATTTACAATTTATATTATTTCAGTCAAAGTATACATCTGTATAGGTGGGGAGTTGTGTGACAGACTATCTACGGAAGTACATTGTAAACATTAAAATAAAATATTATAGACTATCAAAACGCGAGTACGCATATTAATATGTAAATATTTTTTTTTATTCTGAGAACATCCGTTCTGTGCTATCATTTCAATAGTATTCTTTTACCTGTCGCACAAGTAGTTTATTCTAATTGCTTTGCTTTCAACGATCGTTTGCGTTTGCTTTCGACGATAAGAAATGACATATGTTAAGTTATTACGTCTTTATCTTAATACTAATACAAGTTTTCTAAAGAAAGACTTCGATTATATTTCGTAAAATTTTCTACGAAAAATAATATCGAGTTAAAGTTCAATAAAATGGAAAATAGCTTATTGTAGAGCTAAAACCAACTAATAATCATTTTAATATAGGTTTCGACTGATCCATATGATCCAGTAGTTAAGAACGAGATAGGTAAGACATGAATTTTTTCACGCAATTCCCACAACTATCTTCATATTCATCGACGGCTCTTTCGAAACAATTCAAAACATTGAGAAAACGCTTGACGCAGCATAACCTCCATCTCGAAACAGCAATTTAACTACAAAATATGTTAAACCCTCCCCGCGCGCTCGCAAAAAGTTAATTCGCTCTGCGTTGCCTGACGCTGCACGCTCTCTCTCTCTCTCTCTCGCCTATAGCCCTAAATCATTCTTTGGCGAGCTCGGCGGACTGAAAAAAAGGATACAGCAAATAAATGAATCATCGTGCAGCGCGTTCGGGAAAAAGTCCGCGTTTACGACGAAAAGCCGCTCTCTCTCTCACTCACTCTTCCTTAAAAACTGCAGTCTTATGGGAACGCGCGCACGCGCCAATTTAAAAAGGATAAAAGTGCGTGCATCCTCTCGCGAATACGCAGACTCATGAGAAGAGCGCTTGCCGTCAAAGGAGAAGAGAGAGAGAGAGAGAGAGAGCGCAAATCGAGCGTGTGTACGCGCGGATGATCGAGTCGCCGTAAATCAGCCGTGTAAGTCGATACTACAGCCGCGGTGCAGGATACACATATACTATATACATGTATATACATACCCACAGCTCTGTATATACGCGCGGCATACATTAACGCGAAGCGCGCGCGAGAGATAGAGAAGCTGCAGCGGCATATAGTTAGTAATGAAGCCGTATTGGCCGCGTTATTGGTGTCCTCTTAATAACATCCCCCATCAGAGAGAGAGAGAGAGAGAGAGAGAGAGAAAGAGAGATAGAGAGATGCTGCAAGAGCGCGCAGCCGAGCTCGCGGGAATAACAGTGGGAATTGAGTTATGGCAGAGCGTGCGAGAGCTCGCATGTATATATACGTATATATATATATATACCAACTCTCTTCGCTTGCACAGGTGGACACGCCTCTGTACTGCTGCGGCGGCGGCTGTCGGTGCGCCTAATGGGAGGCTCTCGGTCCTTGATTTTACCTTTTGTCAATCAATCAAAGTCTCTCCGAGGAGAAGGAGGGGGATGAGAGACTCTTTACGCCGGCAAAAATCCACTTACCACCCCGATTAAGGAGACGCGTGCCATTAATTTTGCGTTATTGCAGCCGCCGCCGCCGCCGCTGTGCTTCGTGTGTGTGTATATATACGAGCGTTTGCGCGAGAGATTATATGTGAGAGTAGATCGTGAGCGCGTGACTCTCGTGAGAAGCTCCGATCGAGGTTTATGCGCGCCCAAGGGATTTTTTTTTCGAAAGAGAGAGAGAGAGGCCAACGAGCTTTTTCTCGGCCTGATAATATTTTCCGAGAGAATTAACAGTGCGTGATGCTTTACGATCAGATATGACAGTGTCGGAGATTCGAAGAGTTATATACTCTTTCAAAAGATGCAGCCGGGATTACGTTTTCCATTACGCGAGAACAATAACGAGCTTGTGTAGCTCCAAACCTAGTTTCTCCTATATAGATCCATCATAGCTGAGTTGAAGCAGTATATGATTTTTGTGTAGCCGCTCTCAAAAATAAAAATTCTCCGCTTGGACGCAGAGAAAAAAGTCGCTGCTTCCTCTCTAGCGAGTAGCGCAGCATTACACGAACTCATCAGTTGCAATGACCCCCCGAGAGAGTCTCGCTGCGCATCACGCGAGCGCGCCAGCTCTGTCGACAAAAACACAAGGCAAAACCATAGCTCTCTCTCTGTGTACAGGGGAAAATCACGTCGGTCTCGGATGAAAACGTCGGAGGGAAAAATGTTTAATTAAACGTTAATCGAGTAGAGTTTTGCAGAGAGAGCCTTATCAGAGAAGAAAGTGTTGATTAGTGTTTGCGAACTGTGCAGTACCTGTATAGAGACAGCAGTGCAGTTATTATATAGTATATATACCATCCCCGGCGCCAAGAGAATTCTCAGGTTCTTATTGTTCTTAATTGCGATCTCTCTTGGAGAGGGTCGTCCGTCCGCCTCTCGCGATTTTAATGGCCGCCTACCGGCGAAAGATTGTATATATACACATCTTTCCTCCCCCAATCGTGACCGGTGCTCTCTCTCTCTCTCTCGCGGACAATCACCGGCCCCTCATGCTATTCTAATCGTCGACTATAGCCGTTCGCTAATTATCGTCTATTACGCGACAGCGCGCGAGCTTTCTTTTTATCTTTTTTTCCCCCGGCCTCTCGACACCTGAGAACTCAATCTGCTGCCGTCATCAGGATTATTTTCTGTCTCTATCTATCTCTGCGTAAGCGTTGCTGCAGTCCTGACTTGTTGCTTTTTTTCTGTTACTCTTGCTCTTCCTTTGCTGCCGTTGGTTGTTGGCTTTTGTTTGGAAGTCTGGTGCGCAGTCGGTGATGAGGCGCCTTTTTTTTCGTGGGCGTGCACTTTTCCGCCCTGCCGGATTGATTGTGAGCTTTAATGAAGAAGCTAAACGCCCAAATGTGGATTTTTACGCGATGCGGGGGCGTGTTGTTGTTTGTTTCGCCTTTTGCTTTTGTCTGTGTCTTTTATTTTATACCGATCAATGAAGAACTGCTGTGGATTTCGCTTTTTCCTGTATATAACGGAGTATTATTTGTTTGTTTTAAATATTTCATCAGCGATGAGGAGGATCGCTCTCTCCCCACAGAACAACCTGTTTACTGCAAAGCAAATTGTTTTACATTATATTCGCCGAGAGAGGAGGAAAAAAAAATCGCAGTTTAATATATTTTGCAGCCGAGCGTAAAGCACGGCGAAGAAAAATCGTTTCGTTTACTGTGCGCCAAGTACACATCATAACTTAAGCTGACTTTTATGCTCTTAATGGCTCTTCCTCTCTTAACGAGTTACGACATTCTCCGCAGTTTGAGCAATTTCAAATTTTTCAGATAATCGATTTTTCGAAGACGCGTAACATACAGTCATCAATTTTAATCGCCTACTCTCTCTCTCACTCATATGGGCTGCAAAGTCGTTTTTGCTAAAAATAATTTACATAGCGTAATAAACATGTGTGTATATACGTGTGTGTGTGTGTGTGCACACAAAGCTAACAATGATCGACTTTACGACTCCGCAGTATAGACCGCGATAATTCTCCGAGTTTGCGCAATCTACTCGCATAAAAAAATTGGATTATATCGCTATTCGCTGCTGCACTCATTGTATACATTATCTTTCGATCCTTTTATTTCTGACTTCGCCGCCGGTTCATCCGCTTCTTCACTTCTCTCTCTCCGCCCTTCGCGCTTGCACGCGGATAAAAACAGACTCAATATTATTATGATGATGCATCGAGGCTAAAAATATAAGCAGCGCAGTCGCGAAAACTAGATGCTAATTTCCGCAGTCGATATATTAGAACGCTCATTATAAATCCAATGCTATTCATATACACAATCCTGATTACTATATAATTATATCAATCCGGCGAATTCCGCGCGCCGAAAATATCTCGCACAGCTAGTTTTTAACCCCAAGAATATATAGCTCGAAAGAGAAAATCAAGCAGCTCTTATCAGTCTCAATTTCCAATCCTCCCCCCCCCTATCAAGTTTTCTCACAATCCTCGCGCGTCTCTTTTCGTTTTTCGAGATCTCGTGCACTCTCCCGCACAATTTTTCCGTTCTCTCTTTCTACACGGGCTGTGGCAACGGAACGGCGGCGCGCATACTGAATTATTCCCGGCCGATATATAGCCTCCGCAGCTCGAATTTATCCCTCGCCGCGATCGACTCGCTCAAGGCTCCGGAATAATCTCCGACTTGAGGCTCGTCTACAATTTAGATTTTTACTCCGCAAACAATCTCTCTCTCTCCCTCTCTTTCGCTCTCGGATGCTGCGTGTTGCGATTGCGAGATTCGGTCGCGGAGAGAGAGAGAGAACGTGAGAAGCCTCGTTTTTCATGCAAATCCGCGCGGTGGCGAGCGAGTTTTCTTTTATAACGCCTCGCCCGCCTCTTTTACTGTATATAATGCGACTTGTACCGACTGATCAGTCTCAAGAGCGATGTTTATTCAAGGATTGTTGCGTTTGTTAATATAATAGGTTTGTTGAGTGATGTTTTTGGTGGAAAGGACGGCATATGGATGGGCTTTATAGAAAGTTGGTACGTTGTCTCAAAGAATAAAGCTGTACAATTAATTTGATTTTTTACCATGGCTTTGTTGTATACGTGTGCGATTGCAGGAGTCAATGCTAATTTTCATTCTCATTTGGAACAATATAAAAGTCAGATTGAGGTTAATGCTCTGTTAAGCAATCCACCGTGTCCTGCAAGATTTTTCAAGACTGTCAAATCGAAAGAATGTATTATTTATTTATGTAAGCACCGAATGAAATAAAAATTATTTGCAAATGTTCAATAATTGATATTGAGCTGAATAATCCTACGATGTGATCTATTTGCATTTCGTTTATACGTTTATCTTGGGTTTCTATATAATAAAAATATATTTTTGTTTGCACTCAAATCCTGTTTTGAAAGTGTTATCATGTATTTAATGTACTAAAAGTTTTTCCGTCGCTCTGTTGCTTTTTAACATTAGCTGACTCAGCGTGAACGGAATACTAAACTAAATACAAATTCCCCGCCAGGTAAGAGATAGTAGCTTCGGCTGGCTTGTTTGTTACTGTATATCTATAACTTCGCATTGCTATATACATATGCGTTTTCTCGTACGCAGAAATAAAGGAATCAAAAATCCTTTGCATTAGAGATGTAAGTGGAGAGCCGAGGCATGCTTCAACATGCAAAAACAATTAGGCTAAAGGATAACTACATCATTGGACTAAAATTTTCAACCTGAGCATATAAAGACGGATAAAGAAAGGAACGCGTGCTGTACATCATGGACTTTCCATTACGATACGATGCTGTATTCGCAGTAAATGCGCGTTAATTGCAAGAATGTATTTCTCAATGCAAAGTAAATTTAGATTACAATTCCTGTTAATAAATGAGACATTGAAAAATTCTCTATTCCCACCTTACAACCACTTATTCGCACGACAAGTTGAGTCAGCAGTAGCAATAAGTAGCAGTGCGCATCGTATCTAGCCAAGCCCCGAAATTAGGCAATCCTTAACAGAGGTGCACAGTATTTTCGTGCGGCTTATCGAGAACTCCTCGCCAGAGCAAATTCAAGACAGAGTCACACTCGTGTGTGTGCTCTAACTCTGGAGTCTCACGGTGCAGAATTCGCGCGCCTCCTCCTAGATATCTATCCTCTCGTGCTATACTCGCACAGCAGCAGCAGTACCGAAACGCGATTCCCTGAGGGCCTCCGAGGTCCAATCTCGATTACACCGCGTGGCGCTCAGCCTTCCACTTTTCTTCCAACTTGGGTCTGACCGCCGCGCGAGCTCCTGATATCGATCGAGGAATCGCTCGTGTACGCGCTTCTTCTTCGTTTCTCTTCTTCTTCCTCCTTCATGACTTACTGTATAGGTATATGTATAGACCTTCGCGATAGACAAGAGAAGTGTGTTAGAGAGCTGCGTAACTGACGTTTAATCGCTCTGGTGGCGATTTATCGTTTTGGGATGTAGGTGCGCTTTTTTTTTGAGGCCGAGATCGACCTCAGGATTTTTTTCTTCACTTGTCTAGGAGTGTAGAGCTCGGAGATGGAGACGCGAGCTCTAACGCTGTTAGCCCATTAGGAGGGAAGAGTGCTGAGGAGTCTGATGGGATTTGTGGCGGAGAGGGGTCTTTGTGTCCCTTTCGAGAGCTCTGGATAAAAGGAGTTTCGAGTAGTCGCTGGCTTTTTCTGATGCGACTATTGGCTAATCGCGGCTTTGCGAGTGTTGATGGATTTTGCGATAGTTTGAGATCTGTTTTTCTTTATTATTTTCTCATATCGTTATAATTCATTTGTTTCTATTGCTATGATAGGAGGAATTATTTCTGTTACGTGCATTTTATCTATTTTTTTTACTTTGCGCCAAAGCTTTTATTAAAATGTAAAAATTGCTGAAAATAAAGTAAAGCAGTTTTCTATATACCTAACTAATAAAAATGCTCGTGAAGTTCGTAATATTATTAGTCAAGGTTTTTCAAGTTAATGTACATAGTTCTTACGTCAATTTCAAAGTAAACGATACACCGCCAGCAACGTGCAGCTATAATGCTCGAAACGCCGAGTTCTTTAAATTTACTCTAAAAAGACTCAAGCATTAAAAAAAAAAAAACACTTTGATCGTCATGTAACAAGAAAGTTCAATTACGTAATTGCTCATATTTCCGCGCCACGCCAAACGAGCCAATATCGAATCTCATCGAAATTCTTTAAATATACCCAGCATCAGCGTTTCTAACATGACAGACAAACTTAATTGACAAGCAGCGTTAGTAACATCATCTCTGCGAATTTCCATCTGAAAAGCCGTTTCTCTCCCTTATATGTGGAGCTGCCGCAATATACCGTGTGTAGTTTTGTCAGCTTTAACAATCCATTGACCCATATTTCATCGGTCGCACGCTCCGAGAATAAACGATCGTTGCGCTTGAAAGATAAGACACACACACACATGGCGCGCGAAGAAGAAGACAAGCCCGAAAAAGGAGGAGAAAGACAGTATTATAGAAGTGACGTCCATCCGAAATATTCGCAGCGATAATAATCCCAGCGGGAAGCCACCGACCTTACGCTCCCTCGGCGCGGTAATTGAAAGAAAATAACGCGGCATTTAACAAGCTTCGCGCAGCTCTCTCGCGATGCTCGTGGAAATCCGCGGACGTAAATCTCGGTGTATATACTACATAACCCGCATGAACTGCACATGCTGCAGGAGAAGCGGCGGCGGCGGCTCGCTTTGCGCTGACCTATGACACGCACGCCTGTAAACAATCTCCGAGCGGTAAATGGATCCCAACTCTCTCTCTCTCTCTCGAGCGGTAGTACGTCTACCTGGATATAGTATATACTGCACCGATATACCTCTGATGTGTGTCCGTGGAGATACCGTATACGCACGCGCGTCAGATGAGTATAGGCTACCTTGTCGCGGATACGACGGCTCCCGTGGTGCGCGCGACTTGTAACTGCAGGTAGACCCGAGCGCTGAGGCGGGAAAAATGTTGCTATGGCTGCTGCTGTTATACTGTGGCGAAGAGACGAGTGAGATTTTTTCGGACGCCAGCGAGGGTATTATAGAGTGGAGGGTTTGGTTTGAAAGTAAAAATTTCGAGGATGAAATTTACCGTGCGCTGTAGTGATGTTATGACATTCTATTTTGACGTGATCTTTGCTTTCCCAAAGAGAAAGCTTTTGATCGGTGAAAATTTCGCTTCCTCCTAAAAGAAGCTTTGTAATAGTAAAAGGTCACGTAAGACTGAAATCACATTTTCGCACATGTATCGAACGGTATTTTTTGAAACGATGTGTGAAGCTCGGTTTAGCATACGCTTTTTCAATGCAGCGTGTGCGAAACTGAATTTCACGCACGAAGTGTCAAAAAAGCGCATTTCGTAATTGCAGCCGTTAAAAAATTTTCTTTTCACCATAATATTGTACTGCAGGTTATAATCTTTATTTTATACTAATCTCTCACGATTCGTAATATTCCGCAGTCGACTCCATCGTTAATTCGCGCAGACCTTTGACTCTTAGAAATTAAAAAATTCGCTCTCACATATCTACCTTACACCATCGTCGGCTCCTCCACAAGCGCTTCCCAACAATCGTCTGGCATATAAGCACAAAAGACGCCTACACGTCATTCTCGCGGAATGCGCTGAAGGACCTCTACATATATATACATAAACGCTGGCCCGAGTCTTTTTATCGCCTTGTTCTCTCGGCCGCGACACGCGTGCTTTTGTTTACAGTTCGCGCGCAGATATTGCAACGATGATGCGCGCATCGAGTTTCTGCTGCCGCTGCCACGCGCGAGAATTGCCAAGGGTTGTTGTTTTCATTTAGACGTCGTGGTGCAACAGATAGATGATGACTCGCGATGGATATTGTATAGGCGTGCGAATGCAGGTGTGTCACCACTGTTTGATGACTTCTACTTGTTTCTTTGAACTGGCTGCAATATAATTTGCTTGATAAGATTATTTTGTTTGGATGTTGCATTGTCGCGGTGTAATGTATTTTTAGTCGCTGCGCTTTGCTAATGCTGATATGTGCATATATATATAAAGTGTAATAAGACTTGGAAAATTTTTTAACTTTATGGATGCGATGACTCACGGTGGTGCACGCGAGTCACGAGTCATGAAAAAATATTGGAAGCACTCGTGTAACAGACATCATATACAGGTATAAATTATTTTTACTTTTTTTACAATTTTATTAATCATATATACAGACAAGGACAGCTACAATAATTATATCCGAGGACCTAATTTGCATTACATAATTCTCTACTATATATGCCAGCATCCGCCACCTCCTCTCGAGACGCGCACGTCTCCCAGTTTTATTTCTCACGCCGTGTCGGGGCGCGATAACTCTCTCTCCTGCCGCCAAAAGAAACCAGCACCACATCTCTCTCAAACTATATTATTACACATCCAGATGTCAAAGCTTCGAGGATACTCTCAAAAGCGCGGCGGGACTTTCAAATCCGCGTATATAATATTAATTAATAACGACACGTGCACTTGACGAACGAGACACGCAGAGCACAAGTAGCCTAACGCACTCTTGCGCACAGCCGTTATCGATATCTCTCACTTCTCTCTCTCTCTCTCTCCACATCCCGCATATACGGCTTAATTTCACCGGCGAGAGATATAACGGCTCGAGGAGTATCTCTAATGTAACGCGTCTCGCGAGCGATAATTAATAGCTCTGTGTCTTGGCTGCGAGACGAATCGCTCGCGGGCGACGTATACTGGATTTTCATTCGTGCGTGCGCTCGTGCGTGTACAATTCGCGAGAGATATTGTCGGGTTCTCTATTTTTTTTTTCTTTAGAGAACGATGAGAGAAAGAGCCAACACTCCTCGCGGGCCCTGTTAATTTGATTTGTTACCGTCTAATGGATTCGTATCTCTCGCGAGCGCGTGCTCCGCTCTCGACGATTATTTTAATGCGATATTTTAGCTTGTTAACGGAATTGCTGAATAATGGTTATTGCTCGCGAGAATGGACGGAATTAAAATATTTGACCGGGAAGTCTAGCGCTAATGGCTGAATCTGATTGTGGTGTGGAGAGCGTGAGGGAGGCATGCATATATATGTTTCTCTCAGTCGAGTATATAGCGTGTATGTGTTGATTGGGAAAAGCGTAAATCAGTATGGCATCAGACGAAGCGCTCGCGATTTTGTTTATTCCCTTGTGCAGACTTACGTAAACTCATATAATGCACGTATACGTTTTCGTGTATACATTCTTATGACTAATTGCCATCGACCTCTAATAAACAAACGCAACGATGCTTCACTCCTTCACACACACACATACACACAGCAGGTATTCCGCAAAACAGCGGGATAAGAAGGAAGCGATGTAAAGTGTCTGTCGTGCGTAGGAGAGGAATTTAAAATCGCGCGCGAGTTTCGCGTTTTCTGAAATTATATACACACACACAGCGTCTGCCGGCCGCGCGGCGGGAATTTAAAAAAAATCTCACGCGCAAATATTTTATGCGCTTTTGAGAAACTCTCGCCGCGTGTTTTCCATCCGAGCCTGGTAATTTATACGCTCGGATAAAAAGCTTCGAGAGCCCGAGGAAAACACGGATAGCGTTTTCGTGTTTTTCGCCAGGCAGCTGCAGCGCACGAAAGAGAGAGAGAGAGCTTGATCGAGATGAATGCTGATTAAGGAGAGTCTCGCTGAAAATTCGAATGCTCTCTCGCGCGCAAGCGCAATGATACCACGGCGGCGCCAGTAAATTTTCTGCGTAGGTCATAAACGTGCATGTTTCGCTCGATCCGTGTGAGTTAAAATCTCGGGAGAAGGCAAGAACATGCATAGAACATTCGGCGTTTTTTTTTCTTAATATTTAATAACGTGAGTCGTATAGCTTGTGTATCGGAAATGGCGTATTTCCACTGTAATAGCTTAATCATATATACATCCGACGAAGTTTCGGATATTATTCACGACGACTGCGCGTGATCGTGCTTAGGATATATTTAGATAATAAATAATCGACGTGAATTTAACGAAGCTTTTTAAACGTAACGATTAATGTATATTACAAGAGCGACGGAGAGAAAGCTGGGAGGATTAAGCTGGGAATATAATAAAGCTCCGCAAAAGCGAGGAGACGAAAAAGAAAAACACAGTAGTATATAGGGTTGCCGAAAAAAAGGCGCAGACTCGGCGAAATAAAAAAAAAAGGAAGAAGAATATGAACGCGAGCCTGAGGATTCTGAAGAAAAGTATTTCTAACGCGATAAGAGAGAGATAAAGAGAGCTGGTAGAGGGGGGAAATAAAAAATTCTCTTGTCCCGCGCATAAGCGGAGGAGGCTCGCGTAAGTGGCGCGCGCGCTTCGTAGAATTCGCCAGATCGTCCCTGCGCGAGGAGCAGATAATTCACCCGAGAACCCGCGAATAACAATGAGGGAACGTTTGAGCGCGGAACAATGCGGCTCTGCGATTCGCCTTTTTTTTCTCGCTCTCTCTCTCTCTACTCTTATACTGCTTTTCTCTTTCTCTCTTCGCAGACTCGTGCATGCGCGCGTATATAGTCTCTCTCTCTCTCTCGCTTCTTTTTCATCATTTCAACGTGAAAGTGCACGAAACGCGCGCACATATTGCGCGCGAGTCTGCTTGCATTTCGCTGACTTTTGCTTTCTTGCTTTCGCAGCCACGCAGTTTCGCACCTGTAGACGCGGGATTACGAAATTACTTTTTTAGGGGGGGTATCTATTCAATTATAATAATGTTTGACGTTCGAATCGATGAATCTGTATGTGTATAGCACAATTCTGATTTTGCATATAATATAACTTATGAATGCATATTTTCATTCCAGGCAGAGCAGTGTAGCATCGAAAAAATCAAAGCCAGAATCGACGTAATGAATAATCGTCAAAGTAATAGATATATGCCCCGCAGACTCATCATCTTCAAACTCTGCAAGCACCGCTTCCCTCCTTGAAGGTACGACATAATCAATACAATCACAATCAATATACGATTCACAAAAAGCAACGATTACTCCAAAAGCTCACCCAAACTTCTCTCCGCTCTTCCCTCGCATTAAAGAGGGTAAAAATTAATAGCGAATCCCTTCGCGGTGAAACCCCGTATATATATATATATATCAGCCAACCACAAACTCTCTTGCAGTAGCAGCTGTAGACCACAACGCGTTTAACGCCTGCGAGATTACCACTGCGCGCTGCATACAATCGTAGATACATCCATGCATAAGTGTCCTACTAGACTCCCTTGCAGTTGCAGCAGCAGCAGCACACTTTCCTTCCTCCATACACATACATATATACATACATATGCACAGAACGAATTCGTGCGTGCAGTGTCGGGGGGGATATACGTGTATTCCAAGAAGGCAAGCGAGCAAACTGTGCGCTGTATATGTTCTTGCGAAACTCTCTCGCACACGCGGAGCATAAAGAGCTTGCGCTATCTGGCTCGCGTATCGCCGATCGCTAGAGTTGCGTAGGTGATATTTCCTTTTCTCTCGCTATATTTATGTATATACTATATATACCCACTCGACAAAGAGTAAGTAGTCCCGATGTTTGGATTATTTCGAGTAGAGCGTGATTGCATTACGGGCTTGTTTGCGAGAGAGCGTACCGATTTATAGGCGGCTAGCTTTTATCGAGCTGCTGCTGCTGCTGATGTATATATTTTTCCGAGTAAGCCCGCGCGGATGCGCGCGTGTGTGCGGTAAATAGGGCTATAGCGGTTTTCTCGTGTGTAGACTACATAGAGAGGATCGATGCTGCTTCATCGTTGACGATGGGGTAATTCGAACTATCGGCGATATTCGTTATCGTCAAGATTTCAGTCCGAAGAAAATTTTACGACTACTCCAAAATTTACAAGGCTTCCTTAGGAAGCAAAAAAAAAAACACACGTATACACACACATCAGTTACACCCAAGAAACAGCGCGTGTCGCCTCTTTCTCCAGGAATTCCAGCATATATAAGCTGATGCGCGCCGAATGTATAGCCCAGCACGTGTCGCAATGACACGCGAACGTCGCTTAATGCAGGAACGGTTTTTCCACTCGCTTTCTGCCCGTCCGTCTCACTCCATCCTATATACCTAGCCAGCAAGTCTCGAGGAGGAGGAGGAGGCGCACGGCAATCCCGTGGTAATCTAATTTCAGCGTACGGAGGCTTCTAGGAACGCGGCACCGCGCGCGACATTATATAGCGCACCGGCCATTCGTCCGTGTGCAGTCTTTCTCGAGTTTTATTCTCTCTCTCTTTCTCTGCGACTGTATATATACTGTCCCTCTGTCTCTCTCTCTCGCTTTTATTCGGTACTCTGACTGTATACACATATATATACTACTGCTTCTTTACGTTCGTGAAGGAGGCTTTGCTGCTTTTTTTCGGTTGCGGGGGAGTAGGGAAATGTTTTAATGGCGAAAAATAAAGACGCGCGTTCCTGTTCTTACACATTCGAAGGGAGAGACAACAAGAAATATTTTATTTTAGCGAAAAAAAGCTCTGCTCTCTACTCAGCCCAATCTCGTCCGCCGAATTTCATCATCGAAATCAGCCTCAGCCATTGCCCCTAATACGTCTTACCTTCATCTCCCGCAGAAGCTATATATACGCGCCGGCGGTTATCCCTCCTTGCGCCTCGGCGCTTCCTCAATTTCCTTATATACACCCGACGAGCTCGTCGCGCTGATTTTGCATCGTCGTCTCGTCGTGCTGCGGTGAAGATCGACGTCGTCGTCGGCATACGTTGCCATATATAATACGAAGCCGCTGCCGCTACCTCTCCTTAGCCTCCATCAGCCCGAGGCTATATCAGCATGTCTAGTTACCGAATATATAAGCTGCTCCGATGATTATCAGTCGAATGACGTCGTCCTGCAGTGCTCGCCTCTGCGTTATGATGCGCTTATGTAGACCTTATGTGTGTACACGTGTACAAACTTGATGATAAATTTTTTCTCAAATTATACGCAACAATCCGGAATAAATCGTCGGATAGAGCCTTTACAGTAGCAGAGATTACAATCGGTGTACAATCCAATAAACAGCTCGGCCAAAGAGAGAAAAAAAGTCTCGGGTATAATACAAGCGCACAAGTAGCCGGACAAAAGAAAAGAAGAAATAATCTAACAATAAGAAAAGAAGCCAAATCTTCCGCATCGCCGGAACGCTAAAATAATAACGTTAAAACGCAGCTGGGGGATAAGATATCCGCGCACATACCTTCACGCTTTACATAACACAGTTACACACACACACATAGACGTGCAAGCGCATGCAGACAATAAAAGTAAAGAAGCTCGTAGTATAGCCGGCGCGAGAACACAATCGAAATTCTTCGGATCGGACAGTCGTGAAATCCTGTAAACGGTCCGTTGGCTCTCGATTCGGTCTCGCTTCTCGCGCGCTATGCGTTATCGCCGGAGATTAAGATGCCGATCGACGCGCGGCGCGCGGGAGGAAAGCAGCTTCGAGAGTGTATTGCGAGGAGCTGACTCTCGCGTGGATATGCTAATGCATCTGTGCGCCCAAGTATAGGGAGGGACTGTAGCGATATATACAAAAGGACGATGTGGAGAGAGAGAGAGATGTATATATGTGTATAGAGGGTTGGGAACGATCGGCAGCGAATCGCGGTTATAAAAATGATTATGGTAAACTCCTGGACGGTATTATATGTGATCTGTTTGAGTTTGCCAGTACTACGATTTTTCTGATCTTTTTTTGAGGATAAAGGATACGTGTATACAGTTCTGCTTGACATCTTTTTGAAGGGTAACACTTGCAGCTGGTTGAGTATGCAAACAAAAATATATTCTAAAAATCACTTTAATTTAGGTCAAAACTAAGTTCAAGAACAGCGTATAGAGGATTTACAATCAGTATAAAATCAAGCTCGAATTCTTCCTGCTATTTGCGATCGATAACCAGTATACGCACGCAACATATCAGTATACTTCCGCGAAAACTCCCTTCCCATCGCAGTACATATACAGGAGAGGCGCATATCAGTGTAGCCATGAAAAAAAGGCAATAAACAAAACTAAATCTGCGATCTAGAAAATGTCGCTTCTAAGAAAGAGAGACGTACAGCGCAGGAGAGAGTGGCCGAAAGAGAGAAAAAAAAGAGCCAAAGAAGAAGAAGAAGAAGCAGCAGCAGAAGAAAAAGGAAGAGATAGAAGGATCTCCACCCTGGCGTACGTACACGCGTTCCTGACCCGGCGCTGTCACGACTTTCGAACAATAGCGTCCATGGCGCTCTCTCGGCCGCTACGTGTCTCATTTTGCACACAAGCGCGCAGCCACACGCTGCGAAATAAGTAGCGCGAGTGCAGCAGCAGCAGCCTCGTGGTCCCGATCTCCGAGAGAGACTTTCCTCGCGCGCATTCGCGAGGGCGATAAAGTGCGCGGGAGAGAGAGAGAGAAGCCACGGTAGCTTCTCTTTGTCTCATTGTTTGTACGGCGCGTGTCCTCTCTCTCTCTCTCTCTCTCTCTCTCTCTCTCTCTCTCTCTCTCTCTCTCTCTCCGCGGGTATATAACCCTCCGGCGAGTTGCTTTATTTATTATATTATAATATTTGCGATCGGTCCGCGCTATGTATTTATTGTCGTGTAAACAGCCAAGTGGAACGTGAAATATGACGAGAGCTACTATATGTTATACGTATATATGTATATAGGTACTCTCGGCTGCATGGGAAAAGGTCACTGCGAATCGCGCTTGAACTCTGCTCGTTTTTGCGTTGAAATTCAAGATTTCTGCGATTCAATATCTACATACACGATGATATTCGTCGTTGCGGGGATTGTGTTGTGTGCAGAGATCCAGTTATATACGAGAATGTTTCAATCAAAAGCTCTATCATTATTAATGCGCAATTGCGTCGTCGTCTCGACAGTCCGAAGAAATGCGATTGTTATTACGGGACAAGAAGCTCTTGAAAATGCGTGCTTCATAGATACACCGCGTACACGTGACTTTCTATACAGTTGGAAGTCATTTATTGTTCGACGCGTTATATATACTATTTTGTCCGAAACAAAGCGATTGCTGTTCTCATTTCTGCCCTCAGTTTGGCCGGCAAAAATCATCAAAGTTCGCATAATGACTGGGTACTTCTTGAAACAATGAATTATTATGCCTGTATAGTCTCGTTGAAAACAGTAGACAATGGGATGATTTTTCCAGCTGTCGTAACGTTACTTCTCTCTCTCTCTCTCGTTACTATTTTTTTAAGACTCTCCTTGTAATTGACATCATAAATCATCACCACTTGCTGCCGGCGTTTTTTAAATACTTACTCTCCAGATACACTCCAAAGAAGAATTTAATAAACACTTCGGTATGACATACTATCGAAACGAAACCGATCTCACCGCAAAAACCTCAAAATCAGTCTCTTGTAAAAAAAACGTACAAAGTACACATTATCTCCCTCTCCTCTTCGCCACAATCACATTATAAGCATCGCAAAAGCGATAAAGGCGCGTGAATAAGGAAACTAGGCGCGCGGCGTCGAGAAAGGTAAAAAGACGCACTCTCACACGGGTCCCGCATAATTTATTGGTCGCCGCCTGCGGAGAAAGGGCGAAAGGATCCTGCAGCAGCAGCAGCAGCAGCAGTCGCCGCGTCTTATAATAGGCGAAGGGAACAAACGGCAAGAGAGAGAGAGAGAAGTTGCCGGGTCACGCGCGATTCGTGAACTCTTGCTACTACCGCCGAGCATTTCTGCAGAGCTGTGCAGCAGCGGCCCGTCGATTGAACCGCCTCTCTCGGAGCGTGCGTTGAATTTCGAGTTGTGTGTCTTTGGCGATTTTCGCTTCGCTTCGAAATTTTAAGATAAAAGTCGAGTTGGGCTCGATTGTTACAAATATAATACACAGTATTCGGATGACATCACTATAGTTTATTATTTACGGGTCTGTGGGTTATACACCGCGCGAATTGAATAAATAAAAGCGTGTGTGTGTTGCAAAAGATGTGTACTCCGATTTGCACTTTCTGCAGGTACCTGCGCTCGCGCGCGCGCATGCAGTCAGAAACTCGCTGTGCGAGAGATTTATTGCGATAGATAGACGTATGTACGCATATATTTTCCTGAAAATCTTGAGTGAATCTCGCTTGCGCATTGAATCTGCTCCACTTAACGGTGTTTCACTATACTTTGCTCCTCTCGCGCGGCTCTCTGCATTTCTAATCGTTTATTTGCCTCAGATCCTCTCTGTTTTTACTCTCCGGCAGTGAGAGAGCGAGTTGGCATAATTGTGCGCCTTATTACGTAAATTAAGTGTACATCAAAAATGTTGACGTCGTTAAAATCGCAAGCCCGCGAATCAATCTACATAATCAAATTGTAGAAATGACTCCGACTCGACGGTAGCTGTATACACGTATCCTCGGTAATTGATATTAGCGAAGGGAGCGTCTGTATACTCCTTTGTTTCGCCATCATCATCATCACACCGCGTATAACAAATCGGTAGATCGCTCATCATCCCAACGAAGCTCGTATATGTACAGCCTCTACATATAATAAATCAAAAAAGTGTCGGGGCACATAATCGCTGACCGGGAAGCATATAGTACATTCCCATATAACCCTCTGCTCCAATTTATGCGTTACACACGGCGTCTTTGTCCGGCACCTCTCGGCTAACCTTATTCCTTCTTGTATATATATATATATATATAGTGCTGCGCAGCAGCAGCATTTACCGCTGCAATCGCTCTCCGAAGTCACGCACATTAATAAACGGCCCGTACGCGCACATCACCCACACATAAGACACAGGTTGCGCGAAAGGACAGCAGCCGGTACGTGAGCCCCCGGGAGAGTTCTGTGCGACGTGAGCTACATGCGCATGGTATAGAGCTCCGCGCGATCCTTTCTCTAGGTATATGTATATACTGCTGCCGCGTGAATATATAGAAGGATAGAGAGAGGTTGATTACGTCGCGGAGCTAATGGCGAACGCGTAATCGGTCCGGTACCATCGCGCTCGAAAATGCGAGCTCAGACGTCGTCGCTCTGTTGCCTTTGGCTCTCTTTGTATGTAGGTATTATTGTACTGTAGCCGGAGACAAGATTTTGCTTATACTACCTACTTCGTCGAGGACTTTTAGTTTCTAATGCTATGTTAATTTTGCTGTTAGCATTTCATTATGTCTTCATTATTGTCTATGCGTTAATTGTATCTTCGCCAAAATCATTTTGATAATACACGCATTTCCTGCACAGTGTATCAATTTAGCAATTAAATCAAAAACGAATTTTCTGCGTTATAAATCACTCATCGAAATTCATGGCACAGTAATACATAACATATCCCATCAAAACTAATTAATTCCAAAATTTTGAAGAGTACACGTCACCCGTTTCAGCTCTCTTTCCGCAAAAAGCCTCATCGGAAAATTGCCCTTCCCGCCATTTCGACGCCAGCAGCGGATGATCTTTTTCTGCTGCTGCATATCGCCAATAACAATCGTGAATCATGCACTCGGCCACTTAAATCCGCAACGCACTCGAACGAACGTGCGCGCGGTGTTTTGCTCGCCGGAAAAATCGGCGGCGGTGGCTGCTTTCGAGTGAACCTGACATATCTGCCCAAAATGTCAGTCCGTCGCAGTGCACAGCTCGATGAAGTGTGCGCGTCCCGAAAATCGTCGCGCATATAACGCTCATCATCGAGAGCCAAAGCTCGCGGCACTCGACTCGATTGGATTCGTTCGCGTCATTCTATACGCGCCGCCGCGCGTCACGTACACAATATAACCGACACTCGAAAGCGCGCGCAAAATTTCTATCGCTCACAGGCTATATATATATATACACTATGGCTCTCGATCCCGTTATTACCCTTGTCCTCGTATTACTGCTCTGTAGTAGTCTGCCTCCGCTCGGCGATTTTGAAATATACCGATATATGTATTATATCCATTTGTTCGAGTCGTTTGATCGTTTGCATTTCTCGCTGATGCTGATGGGAGAGGGTTAAACTCGATTTGCGCGCTGGAAAATATTGCCTTTTGTGTGCGTGTGTTGAAATTAAAAAGCGACGCTCTCTGCTACGGTTATACTCGATGATTTTTCAAGTATTTATACGAGCTTTATTGCTTTTTGGATTATGGACGTCGTACTCGTCGAGGCGCGTTTGATTTTCCGATTCGTCTGAGCATTATCGGCTGTTACTACTGATCGAAACGCTGACGAATGACGAAAACGCGCTTATCGATTCATATACGCGAAGACCTCCACCTTATTCTCATCACACGCGTCACGTAAAACTAACTCTCCTACTCTCTCTCGAAAATTCCAATCTCAGCTCTCACGAGAATATTATTCGCAGATATCCCGGTATAACGTCTTGCCGAGAGAAAAAAAAAGAATTACCTCATACGCGTCTCGCGATAAATCTTCCGCTCGGCAGAATTTCCAATGAAAATATAACCGCAGCAGCAGCAGCAGCGATTACGCCGCTCGGCTAAACAATTTCGCGCAGCATCGTCGTCGTAATCGATTTCCCGATCCATCTTCTCCTAATGAAATATCGGCGGTGCGGTGCGCTGCCCGCAAAATCGAATCGCGACTGATAGCCCCCCCTTACACTCTATGTAACGTATGCATAAATACGGCGGCAGCGTCTTTATAGCCTTCTCCCCTATATATATATACTACTAACGGGTAATAATGCGGGCAGCCGTCGCGTCCCAGACCTGCCCCAATATCGTCTGCGGCGCGCGTCATCCACTCGAGCGAGAGTAAAACGAGAGGGTCGTAAAACCCTTCTACTACTATATACTCGCGCCCTCGTCCTTGCCAGACGACCCCAGCAGCCTTCCTGAATGACTCGCGGCCCCGTTTCGCTCCCCCATCGTCTGTGACGGCAAAAAGAGAGAGAGAGAGACGGAGGGTAACTATAGAAAGGAGAGACACACACACTACTAAGCGAGAGAGAGGGGCTCCAAAGTGCCGGAGCGAGAGAGCTGTGTGTATATATATGTAGGTGGCTGTGACGGCTGTGCTCGAGTGTGTTGCAAGCCCCTGCTGCCACAGAGACACAGTTTCGCGCGCGCGCGGCCACTTTAGCGCCGAGCTCTTCATTTTCAGCGCTCCAGCTGCGTCTGATTCGCGCGAGAAAAAAGCTCGAAATTGTGCGCGGTTGTTTGCTGCAGTTGCGATTAGAGAGAGGCTGAGATTGAGGGTGTCGACGGATTTCCTCGAGAGCCGAGATTTATGAAGCGAGAGTTATTGTGTGCGTCCTCAGCGTTTAATTATGTATCCTACTTGCAAATGCTGACTTTTGACTTTTTCTGAGAATAAGACTGTTTATTATATTGACACAAAACGTCAAAATTATTTATATGCCTTACGTATCGAATTACCAATAGACCGAACTCTCCTATACAATCTCTGACGAAATGAGCGCCTATACAGAGCAGCGGCAGCACTCGTCGTCATCGGATTTTTTTCTCCCACACGGCTTACAAGCTCTGACGCAATTTCAGCGACACGAGGCGAAACTTCCTGCAGCAAACGCCCACGCGTTATACGCTCTATATCCACGTATAGCAGTGTGTATATCAGTCGCAGTCACACAGAGAGACTGCATGCAGTGAACGACGCGCGCGCGCCCAAGGCTATAAGCGAGAGAACGCAAACTGATGCGTTTTAAAGTACTTTCTTGCGTATTTCCGGTATCTGTATCTCGCAGAAAGCGACGTCGCTGCTCCTGTCCATCAATATACTTACTCTCCTGTAGCTTCCGAATGTCGAGATAGAGCGTGTGTATGTGCGAGTATGTATATAGTACGTAGTGTGTGCTTTCTGAATTTCGTCTCTGCAGCGCGACTGGATTTCATATCCCTCCGAGCGGCGGCCTTATCCTAAACGATTTCGATTTACTTCGCCTGCGAGAAGTTATTGCTTCTTTTTCCGTGTTAACCTTCTCTCTCGCTCTCTCGCAAGCTCACGGACTCTCTTCTTGCTTTATTTGAGAGAGGAGAGACTCTTTTTGGATCGATCGTACTTTTATGTTTTGGAGAGAATTCTGTGGAGTGGAATTTTGATTTTTTTTTTAAGTAAAATAAGATAAATTTTTGAGCTTTTACTCTTTTGGAACGACCAACTTCGTGTCCGACAAGACTACCATCAGATGTTTCCAAAGAAAGTCCAAAGCGTCAGACTAAAAATGCATGAATTTTTTAAATTTTTATAGACTGATCTTTCTTTACAACATTCCATCATCCCGGCATGAATTTAAATTTTCTCCAAGAGTGAATTTTCAATCTTTATATAGATAAACACGTTCCCTTGTACCACAAATCCGAATATTTCAATAGCACTCAATCATCGAAACTTGCAACTCTAACGCACAAAATTACAGAGCCCACTATACCGCGGTATATTAAAATTTCCAAAAGTTCACTCACCTCGGCGTCAGCCGCACGAGAACGACGACTCACATCGCGCGCTATTATATATACACGTTAAACTCGCGCAAAGTGTCCGCGGTTCGCCAACCACTTTACGCGACTCTCCGGCAATCGACACCTGGGCAAGAGCTGTTATACTACTGCACACGATATCGAAAGAGCGAAAGTGCGTTCGGCACCTCTATATATATACAGATATACACACGAGAGAGCGATAGTTTGCCGCTGCGCGGCGGCAGCCTCAAGAAAGTTTTCCCGCTACTCTGCATAAACATTACAGCCGCGGAGGAGAGCGAAAGTGATGACGTTCCGCCGCGCAAAGTTTCAAAGCCGGCTGCACAGCCGGTTATATATATATATATATATAATACTATATAGCTACGACACGACGGGGGTGTGCTACTACGACAATGCGCGGGACCGCGAGTTTCACTGCCTTCATGAATAAATTCTCCAACGTGTTTAGGGTGTTCGTTCAAGTATGTATCGCTATATATATACATTCGACTTTGCCGATGCGGTTAGTTAAATTTGGTCACCGGAATTATCGATCGAATTGCGTTTACAGCTTTTTTAGTAGATATATTATTCAATAATAGATATCGCTCGAACAAACACTGTCGAAATCTATAATACTCGCGTGGGTCTCTAACTCTCGGCAGTAAAAAGAAAACCCGCCGAACCCTGTTCTGAATCAGCATTTTTCGGAAAACCACACTGTCGTGTCCCAAAAACGCGACGCCAAGCTCTCTCTCCCCCACAGCAGCAGCAGCTAAAGTAAGAGAAAGAAAAGCAGTCGATAAAACGCGCCGGAGCTGCTGGGCGGCATCATTATCGCCCGTCCGGCTGCAGTATAGCAGCAAGCGCCACGAAGGCGGCGAGCAAAAGAAGAAAAAAAGAAAGAAGGGGGCGAGTGCGACGAGGGACCGTAAAAATAAAGGAAGGAAGGAAGGAAGGCAAGAAAGAAGAGCGCGGAGGAAAATAGGAGGAGGAGGAGGAGAAGGTGGTGCGGTAGCATTCGGACCGGCGCGGCGGTGGCTGCACTTTTTCCCCGATGAGAAATAGGGTCTTGGGGTGTGTAAACCCAGTTACTTATGGAGGCCATTCCGGTCTGCGGCGTCCCGGCCTCCGGCTCTCTCTCTCTCCGCACCGAGGGGTTTTAAGGACTTAGCCCCGACATTAGCGTCCCCCGAGAGAACCAGTAGAGATAGAGAGAGAGAGAGAGGGACAAGAAAAGAGACTACGGATGCGCTCTGTACGTATATATATACCTATGTGTAGAGAGAGAGAGAGATAGAGCTGCACGGCGTTTACTGGATAGGGTTGAGAGTCGAGAGGCCGTAAGGGTGGAAGAGCTTGCAAGCTGCTCTTCCTCCTCCAACTCCAGCAGCAGAAGCACGGAGACAGAGCGAGGATAAAGCGAGAGGGAGAGAAGCCGGCTGCAGGGATGGATGTGCGGCGATTTGGTTTCCAATCATGGGACGACGGGACGCGCGCCTCTATCGAGCGAACCAAAGGCCCGGCTGCTGCTGCTGCTGCTGCCCCAACCCCCCTCTCGCTCCTTTTGCTTGGCCTATAGCGCTGCAAACCAGCAGCATCCCTCCCCCCCCCGTCCTCTACCCCTCGTCTTACGATCCCTTTCTCTTCTTCGTCCAGGCCTCTGCGAAATCCACTTCCTCTCTCGCTTGCGCTCACGTCTCAACCAACCGTCTCTACAACCAACCCCTACTACTACTACTACCACGAGAGCTAGTGGCGCCTCACCAATACCCCTACGACGGCGCAACGCCCGGACACACGCATACGTATAGGTACATACATATACACAGAGGATATATATCTGGATGCAGCCACTACCTCTCGCTCTTCGATGTCGTCCGCCGCTTTCCCGCAGCAGCCGCCGCCGCCGTCGGAGCCAGCAATTCCCAACCTAGGCCAATCCCGGAACTCGCACTGTCTTCCGGCTCGGCGAGCTTATACCTCATCCCCCTCACGCTCTGGTTAGACAGAGACGGTGAGAGGACAGTCCCTTTCTCTCTCTCTCTCTCACTCTATCCTCCTCCTCCTCCTCTTCTTCTTCTTCTTCCGCGAAATTCTCGTTACTCAGCCTTTGTTACGCTCTTTCCCAAGCCGAGAGGGACTTTCGGATCTCCTGCGTCGTCGTGCAGCGCTATATACTCTCGTTTCTCTCTTTTTTTTTGCGCCGATCTCGTTCGATGGAGCTGGCTGCCGTTGCTGATTCTTCTTCTTCTTCTTCTTCTTGGGGTTTAGGGCGACCGATGATTGTCGCGCGCTGAGACGGGGCGGCGCTTCTCTCGCGGGAGATTGCGACGGATGATTAAAAGAGGGATTCGTTAGGAAGGGTTGAGAGACGCGCGCTGTGGCTCTTTTTTTCGGTTCTCTATATAGGTACCTTTTACGTGATGCATCGCGAGCATGTGTACAAATAAGGCAGTTTCACATCAGAAATTAGAAATACAAAGTTTAAACCGCAGCAATATAAAAAGTCCTCTATTAAACTGTCGAGCTGGCCATCAACAGCTGATGTACAATATATTTATATATACACGTCGCTTGCGAGAAGCACACGAAGCCGTTTTGCGAAAGTGAATAAAAGTTTCTTTGTAACGCGATGCCGGATAAGATAGGAGAGAAAGAGAGAGAGAGTACATAACGCGAAGGGGAGAACTCGCGCGGCTTGTAAACGAAGCACTTTGTGTTTAATGCCATAACCGCGCGCGCGAGCTCTCGGAGTATATAGTAGGTGACAATGGGATTAAAGCGAAAGACACACGACGAGATGAGTCTTTGGGTGTCGGTTGTTTGTTCCTACATAATAACTGCTGGCTGCAATCGTTTCTCTGATTACAATTTTTTCTCAAAAATCCATCATAAGTATATATCACAGACGCTCTCCGCGTTCTCTCTTTAACGCGTCCGATCCTAAAAAAATTTACGAGCTTCCATCCTCCGCGACAACAAAAGCTCGCGCGCGCGCGGGGGAAGAGAGAGAGAGAGAGAAAAATACGTTACACACCTCTGCAGCGGAGAAAGGAAAACCTTGCCCTTCCTCTCGCGGGAGTATATATAGAGATTGCACATTCGCGCGGCAATAAAGTCTCGTCGAATATCAGTTTGACCTAGAACTACCAAGGCAAGCGCGCATAGGAATACTCTCCCTCTGTGTTCTCTCTCTCTCTCTCTGCTGCTACTGCACCCCCGCTGAAACTCTACTGCCATATACTCTCCCTCTCTCTTCTCTCTCTCTCCCTCTCTCTCTTTCCACGCGCTCGACTCGCTTTCATTCTCTCTCTCGCCCTTACTTTTTCCGCCACGAGCTCTTTCTATCTCGCTCGCGCTCCTTCCAAGTTGTTTTCTCCGTCTCGCTTGTTTTCCTTTGCTCGTCGCTTTCACTCGCGTGTGTAGCTCTCTCTCTCTCTCACTCTCTGTGTTTACACGAGAGTCGGGAGGTTGTTTAGCACTTGCTGCTGCTGCTGCTGCTGTTGTTTTAGAGGTCACCATGACGAGAGGGAGTCGTTTAATTTTTTAATTACCTCGGCGCG
Organism: Cecidostiba fungosa; assembly: GCA_900474305.1. Classification (NCBI taxonomy): domain Eukaryota; kingdom Metazoa; phylum Arthropoda; class Insecta; order Hymenoptera; family Pteromalidae; genus Cecidostiba; species Cecidostiba fungosa. Next base: position 7,367 of record UCOJ01001186.1, on the reverse strand, counting down.
CGTTTGCTTTGCCACTTTGTTCGGCACATTGTGCGGACTTGGGAAACGCTTTATTAGCCAACTTTCCTTAACCCAGCAGCAGAGACCGCCCCCGAGTGCTATCAGATTGTCGAGTTTTGTCTCGTTAGGGACTAATTGAAAAGTTCTTGCCGTGAGAGAGCGACTTTTTTTATTTATTTCTTCGTCGAGCTTTCTTTACCGCGAGAGGGGTTACACTCTTTTTTCTCATTGATGAGGTAAATCGTGCGCTGACTGACGTTGTTTGTATAGTCGCGTATCCGAAAACGATATTTTTCGAGCTTATTGATGAGAGATATAGCTACTGTTTTATTCAAGTCGGTGCGATTTGAATAATTCAGCGAATAAGAGAGCTTTTTTTCTTTGATAAAAAGTTGCTTATACAATTCGGTAAATTTAGGTACAAATTATCCGTCATAATGTCGTATCGAATCGTTCAGTGCAAACTTAATAACGGTCCAGACACCGCGATTTATTCATCGGAACGTCTGATGGATCCTCACTTCACATTCGTCCCCCCAATCAAGTTAAAAGCAAAACTGTTATATACATCTATCCTCTTCATTCTTTTTCAAATTTTTCACGAGAAAACAGAGCTTTGTCGTCTATCAAATAACTCAATCAGCCCTGCAAGCTCATCGATCCGAAAAACCGAGAGCTTGCAGCGCACCCAATAAAAATAGTCGAGCTTTCATCATATCGCGTTCAACGCAGACCTCGAACGAGCGTATAATATCTGTTACGCGCATATATGTATATGCCTCTGTTGTGTATATACAAGCGCATCAAGGTCAAGCTCATCGAGATCATCAGATCGTTAGCGGTCCATCCATCATCGCAATAAATCCGCTCGTTTTTCGCGTTCCCATATCAACCTTCGCGAAATCCCAGCTCTTGGCACAAACTCCAGCAGCAGCTCTCCGTTGGTTATAGTAGGCCAGGCGGAGAAGTAGCGAGAGCCGAGAAAGGGAGTAGTAGTAGTAGTAGGCAGGGCTCTGTGCAGCAGCCCTCTCGTCCGCGCGCACTTGAGATCGGAAAGTGCGTAGGGGTTGAGCACCCATTTGATGCCCTACATAGCGCGACGGTGGTGGTGGCCTCGAGAGAGTGAGAGAGGGAGGGCGTGGGGAGAGACGTCGAGTTGGAAGGGGAAGTACGCAAGTGTCGCTCGAACGAGGAAGTGAAGTAGAAGAAGCGAGCAGTAGCATCAGGGGAAGGGAGGAGAGAGGAGGCAAGATGCAAGAGCGAGGAGAAAACGACGACGAGAGCGAGAGGAAGAAGTGGAGGATGAGGCGGGGTAAGGGGTGCGCGCGAACGAGGGCTCTTTGGGGCTCTGAGAATGCAGCGTAATTTGTCTTTGTCTAGCGCGGGGCGGACGACGACTACTACTACTGCGTTGAGCCGAGGGGGTTGCCGCTATACACTCGTGTATATACACTGCATAGTGGTAGTCGTGCAGGAGTAGGAGAGGAGGCCGAGGGCTCGGAGGAGGAGAGCTTGCAGGAGAGAGAGAGAGAAGGGGTGAGATTCCGTGCTTGACCCGCCTGGGATCGATGCGTTCGTCTGCCGTCGAGACGCCCCCCGCGCGTCCTTCCCTCTCTCCCTCTTGCTCGCGCGCATTCCGCCCACCCTTGCACGCATCTCTCTCTCTCTCTCACCCCCTCGAGTCTACTATACTCTTCGTCCTCCCTCCGCCTGCAGCTCTTGCAAGAAGAAGAGCGAGCGAGCTGGCCGGCGCTCTAACCGCACGGCGTAATGCACGGACGGAGGGAGAGAGAGAATCGACTCGTAGGACGTATAGCGCGTCGACCACCACCCACTCGGCCTCCTCCTCGTCGTCGTCGTCGTCGTCGTCGTCGACTCACGCAAAGCTCCAGGACCTACGAAAGAGAGAGAGAGAGAGATAGAGGAAAGCTAGAGCGAACCGCACCCCGAAATATCGAGCCGGCTTGGCTGTAGCTGCTCGTCGCCGGCTGCGGCGATATAGGGCTGCGCGCTATCGGAGGACCGCAGCAGCGCCAGGGAGGAAGAGAAATAGAGGAGGCAAGGCAGGCAGGCAGGCAGGCACCGAGGAACCCAAGCTCGTTAACTAACGAACGTCTCGAGAAGATTGGACGCGATCGAAAGGAGGGAGGGAGGCGTTGCGGTTACTGCTGCTGCTGCTGCTACTGCATGTACACATCTATGCTATATACACACACACACGTGTAGTCTCTCTTACGCTCTGATCGCCGATGCGGCTTTAATAATCCCCGGATATAGGAGAGAGAGAGAAAAAGAGGCCCTCGAGTCCGAGGCATAAATTAGACGCTGCTGTTTGCCTCGAGACCCTTACTACTATACCCCCGAAGTGTATTTCGAGGAGTCCCTCTCTCTCTTTCTTGTGGGTGAACGAACTTTGCGCGAGTTCGACTTTTCCCTCTTGTCTCTTCCTTCTTCTTCTTCTTCTTCTTCTTCTGCGTCGTGGCGCCTACCTATATACTTGAAGGTATGTGAGCTACTTTGGTCTTTTTTAAGCGACTCGTGTCGTCCAGGAAATTATGCGAGATTCTCGAGTGGATCTTGCGCGACTCATCTTTTTCCCCCGAGATAATCTGTATAACGCGTGTATTAGTAAGCACTCCGAAAAATATAGTTCTCCAGTCGATAATCCTCAAACTCAATAATAAACCATCGCAGCATGCCGAGAGAGAGAGCCAGTATAGAACCGAAAAAGTCGACAAATGAAAAGCTGAAAACCGATAAAAGGAGCCGGGACGCCTGAGCTGTGTCTATATTTCCCCAGCTGCAACAGCAGCGAGAATTTATTTAGAACATTGCCAAATATATAATGATACCAAACCGCGCATCGAAATCGAAAGATCCAGTATATGCTAGCTGTCCGAAAAGCTCTATATATATACCCACACACACACGTACATGTCGGCCATTAAATATTGTCCATTGAGTATCGGGAATATTTCATGAATCCGTCTCTCTCCGAAATTCTCTCCTGCAGTTCTCGTCCATCCAATTTCGCGACGCGCCACCGTTACCCGTTTTATCCTCCGATAATCGTATTTTCGTTGCGCGCGCGCGCGCGCCCGGCAAACCGGTCACGTACGCGCGCCGCTACTACTGCTGTCGCTCGCGATATTATGTGTGCTTATAATCAACGACTGTAACCTCCCGCTGCTTTTTTTTTGCTCTTCTTTTTTTCGAGGGTCAGCCGCTACCGCGCGGTTTTATTGTACTTTTGCCTCGTTTTTTCGCGCGGCGAAAAAGTTTTCACGTCCGGGAACTCTAAGAATGTTCGATATATATACGCCGGCAAATTAAAATCGTAATTTTTATTGCGCGCCTGATGTTTGTTTTTCTTTTTTGGAGAACGTGTTTTGGTCGTGTGTGTTTGATCGAGTTATCGGTGTCGGCGATTATTACCATTATCGCAGTGGCGAGTATAATTCAGTTGCTCGTAAAATTCGAAGAAGCTCCGTTTTACAGACTCGTAATGGATTGGATTAACGCGTATATATGTATAATGTCTCCGTGCAAACATTTGATTAAAATCCAAGTTTAATGGCACATGAATTCGTAATGCCTGTAAGAATAAATCACAAAAGGCCGTGATCATTCGTATGATTTATACGAAAGCGAGCCGCTCTTTTATAATACGGCGAAAATCGATCGATTTGTACAAACTCGAGCGAAAAAAGAAAAGCTGGATGACTTTAATGATCGGAGAAGAGAGAACAGGAGGAAATTCGTCAATGGTTAATTTTAGCCGACGGCGCGCGGAGTATGAACATCGGAGTTTCCACGGCTGCTGCTGCTGCTGCTGTTGCTGGATCGATAAGAGGAAGCGCCGGAAATACGTATCGTTAGTTCGTTCGTTAGTGCCGTCAATTATCAACTAGCCTGGACTCTCTCTCTCTCCCTCCAGGTCTCGACTCCTCCTCCTGCCCCACTCGCACTTCGGAGCTTTCGACTTGGCTGCATCGCCGCTGCTCTCGTTCTCTCTCTCTCTCTCCACTGCTGCTGCTGCGTCTAACGTCTCAATTTCCTACGCCCTTTAATTGCCAGGACACTCGATCGATCGAGCTTAATTCATTTTTCTTTCCAACTGCTGCTCTGGAATCTCTCTCTCTCTCTCTCGTCTGCAGTTTTATTTCCTTTACGATTCTTTTTTAATTTCACGCGCAAGCCAACGAACTCGAAACACACGCAAACATTCGGAACACACGATTGTATTTCTCGAAATCCTTACAAAGTCGAGAACCTGATATCAAAAGGTGCGCTTATATTCCAGAAAAAAAAATGTTCAAAGAATATACGCAGTTCGTAACGCCGCGCGTTTATACAAAAAAATATCGCAGAGCGCAGCGTTTTCATATATCTCTCAAGGCGATTCCAGAAACACAAAGCGTCAAAATGCAACCGATTCCACATACACACACAAAAGTACCTCGTATCAAATGACACGCGCTCGTAATAAATGCGTGGAACGTAAGGAAAAACCTGTCGCACCTCGAACAATACAGTCGCGAAAAGCATATACGTAAAAAAAGAACTCGACGTATATATATACAGCAAAGAAAGAAAGAACGAAGAGGAGAGAAGGAGGAGGAGACAAAAGTTCGTGGGGGCATCGGCTGTCGACACAGGACACTAGGCGCGTTCTCACGTGCGCCGGTCACGAATGCGCTTTTCCGGGAAGCCGCGGGAAGTTCCGGCTAGGCGGGGGCTCGGGTTGAGTCTCGAGCAATCTAAAACGCGGCGGCCGACGACGAGCGAGCACGATCCACACAGCATATGTCTTCGGCATCACGTATATGCGCGGAATTATGCGAACTGCCGCTGGGTTATTACGCATGGAGGCGGACTCTGCTGGACTGCGCGTTGCTATGGTTTTTCGGTGGAATGCTCGTGGGAAGCGCTTTTTTAATGTTATTTTGAAATTTCTGAGAGTTATTCTCTTTTTTTTTGAGTGATATTAACGTTGTGTGGATTCGGTTTGATTAAATATTGAGATCGGATACTGAGCATCCGAATTATAACTATAAGGTTGGCGGATGAGAGCACGTGCCCTCTCTCTTTTTAATTATCTTCTCTTATTAACACGCAACCATTTTAGGTCTAGTGGCAGACTGCGTATTTGTTGCGGAACTCGTACAAATATATACTTAAAATAAAATGGATATCATTTAGTCGATCATTCAGTGTATTTATCGCAGATCAACGGATTTATGTGTACTTTTTTGAAATCAGGCATAATCTCCTACATTATACGGATTTTGTGAGTAATATACCGTAATCGGCAGAAGTAGAAATTTTTTCAACGTTAAACTGGTTTAACGTATAGGAAAGCAATAGTTTCATGCGATAAGATAGATGGCGCACAGGATCTTACTTCCCTCATGAGTATCCGCGCGTAGAGTGTATATACAGCGTTGGGCCACCTATATGTCAAAACAGTCATTAGGCTCGCTTGGGCCGTTCACGCTATAACTGCTTCATTTGAAGTTGTATTCATATTTGAAATCAACATCATGGATTCTGTTTTGTTCTCTCTATCCTTCTGTATGTTTTGCTTTCTTTACTTTTTATTTCTGCTTACTTATGCGTGCATCAAAAGCGCAAGACAATCGTGTTCGTGTAGAGGCTTTCTATATGTATTATATATAGAAAACCTCAAGGTTTCTATAAGCTCGGTGTCTTACTATACACCACACACATCTACTTACGTATAAGAATAAACCCTAGAATTTATTTTATTTTTATATGTTTACCATTCCGCCAATAAAAGATTTGTGCTTCGCGCGATACAATTTCTCAAAGCTTCTTCTTCGAACTTTCACGTATATATCCTCCACAACAAAGCCAAAAATCATCTACATTCGAATACGCAAATCACCAGAACCGAACGCGCCATTCATCAGCCCGTCGTCGCAGCTTGAAAAATCGAGAAAAACACACACACGATACCCAGCATATACCCCTTTATAAAAAAAAAAAGCTCAGCATCACTACGTCGTACAAAAAGAATCGCATTATACCAGAGATATCCGCGCCAGATAACAAAGCATCAGCGCGACACACCGACGGCGCACAAAGATGAAAACGAACGCGCAGTGCAAAAAGGAGCTCGCGCGGAAAATTCACGCTTGGTCAGCGCGCAGCAAGAGACAGTAGGAACAGCCGTGGCGTCGTGTTCGCCGCTGAATTTCCCGAGAGATGGAGCGCCGCGGCGCCATGTTAAAAGGCGCGCCACCGATCGTCGTTGTAACGATCGCCTGGCGCCTCGTCTCGAGGGACCTTAGCTGCTGCTGCTGCTGCTACTGCAGAAGGACACGAGTATATAGATATATAGTGTCTCGAATGGAGAAGGAGAGAGAAGAGATTAGAGAACCGGAGCTTTGCTGATGTCTTATATGAAGGTGAGCCGACGACGACAGAGGATCAATGGCGAGAGTCTCTTTTTGATGCGGGGTTTTGGGATGGAAGAGTTTGATGAAGTAGCGCTGTCTCTCGGGTCGTTGTTTTGATATGTATTATATTCTGTATTTTTTATTTTTAATATTTAATATCGTTAGCAACTTCGTTGTCTGCAAATCGAATAGTAAGGGACTGAAAATAAAATCTATAGATCCTCTTCATTAAAGAAACATAATAATAATTCACTAATTAAAATCTTCTCGAGAAGAAGCATTCGAAGGAAGCACCTGAACCGCATCGTTTCTCAAAGAGCCTCTGCTCGCCTCTTCGTCTACTCCCACGAGAGAAACGAAAGCGAAGGCACATCGGCGTATAGTCGCAGTAGAGAAAAGAGTAGGAAACAAGGGATCGGAGAGTACGTGTTATATATACACACACACAGCCTGAGTCGGGAGAAAGAGAGGAAGAAAAGGAGCGCGCAAGAGATCGGTAGCGTCCCGGCGGAGAATTAGATTTGCTCGCCGTCGCCGCTAGCCAAGCGCGACGGCCATAGAATGCAACGCAATTCGCCGGTAATTTGAAACGCGTTCCTCAGAAATACGAAGATGCCGGCGTCGTCCTCGTCCCTTCGACGTGTCCTTTTATCCGAGCGCCGTGTGACTTAACGTGTCCTCGGGAAAACTCGAATTTCGGAAGTTGATCGTGTTCCGCTTTGGCTAGTGTCCACCTTCTTATTTTCGCTATCTCTCTCGACGTGATGAAATTCAAGCGTCGTTTTACCGTATAACAAAACATTATATATATGTAATATTCATTTTGATATTAGAAGAGCTGCATATCTAGTATATTTATATAGACGAAAGCTCGGAAAATTTAATTTTCGAAAATTCGAGTAGGTGCAGCGAGCCGTTGAAAGCTCCTCGAAGGCGCGCTAATTC
>UCOJ01001185.1:0-39940 GCA_900474305.1 Cecidostiba fungosa | reverse complement strand
TGACAGTGTATTTAAATGGGGAGCAACACACTTGTGTGTGTAATTTAACACACTTGGAAATTTGGAGTTTTGCCGTGTATATATTCGCAGGCGCGCGTACTTTAATAATACATAATTCTTGCTTTTTGCAGCTCCCTTTCTCTTTCGCTCTCTCACTTTTTTATTGTAGTCGTCGACTAGACTCGAGTGTCTTTGGTGGGTTGTTGCATTTTTGTATGTCATTTGGTGTATCGCGTGGCAGTACTCGGCGTTGTATCTTCATCTTTGCACAACCCTCTATACCATTGAGCTACACAGTGAGTCCGTCGTTCAATCTTAGTGTATTCTTCATTAAATTTCGTTTTGATTTTATGAATAAAACAAACGTGTAATCGCTATAAACAGTAACGCTTTTAAGATGCGATTCCAATAGAAATCATATGAAGCAATTTCCTCAGTATTGAGATTGTCTGTTCCGTAAATCGTTATAGTATCCATATAAGTGTCAAAATCGTGCACATTATACAAATGCGTGTCCTTCCAACTATAGAAAATTACTCAAATTTTGCTTCGGTTAACACGATAGTATACAAATCATTTCATAAAACGCATTATCAAAAGCAAAGTTTTACTGGCAATATCGCTACTGATACAACAACGATACTTCATTTAAAGATGGTAATATAATAACAATATGTGAAAATTTAGCAATATCAATTCAAGTATCAACATTAAATTCTACGTACTCTAAGTTCCAATAACAACGTATTAATTTCTAGTAATTCTACAAATTTTTATACACATACAAAATTTATGCATCAAATCAACGATACTTCAGAGTAAATATTTTCATTTAATACGTGATGAGCCTCGCACTCAATCGAGCCGTCAGAAAAACGTGCACCTCTACTCTTATTGAAATCCGGATTTCACTTCTTTCCATACGAAAGTATCCTTCCAGAAATGTCTATACTATAGCTCGCGGGATTACCAAAGCCATTATCATCTCCTCCGCATAATCTATGCAAAACCGAGACTCGACTGCTGCTTCTGCCTCGACGACGAGAGGCGAGGGCCTTAATTCAAATTCGATATTAGCGCGGCAAGGTGTAAGGAGACAAGACAGCAAACTCGGCAAGATCGACCGAGGGAGAAAGAGAGACGAAGAGCAAGGTGGAAGGAGATGGGGGATACATGCGCAGCGATATATAGCATGTATTAGAGAAGCTTCGCGACGAAAAAGCCGCCGGGCAATGAAATTACACGTACGACGAGCAGTATATAGCAGCAGTAGCAGCGCCGGTATTAGGTGCCCTTTCACCCTCGCCTCGATGCAGTAGATGCTGCAGTATAGTGTAGCAGCCTGCAGACTCCGAAGCGCTTACGCGCACCGTGTCGTCGGTGATTAAGCTCCTTACAGAACACGATTTCGCACGGGTATTTCGTACTTTCGCCTTGTTGAATTATGAAGGAAATAAGAGGTAGCTCGCTGGAGCTTTCGCAAACTGGCGCTCGAGAGATGATTTCTTTTTCTTGTTATTAAAAATCGTGAAATCCCAATCCTACATCAGAAAATTTCTCTCATTGCTTTACTTGAAATAATTCCATGTCTGTGCTTTTTTTTGGAAAATATTTTTCGTCGCAAACGTACAAACACACACGCTTTGGAGTTACATTATTTTTGCTCTCGTTCTTGTCTCCCTTATCCCCTTTAATTTCTCTCAGGCGGCGTTCCTTTTGCGCGTATGTGTCTGTGTACAGTGTAGCAAAGCACTTATCGGAGGGAGCTTTCCAATTGAGGAAAAAGCCGAAGCACCTATACAGTATATATATATGCTTGATGCCATTAAAGTTCTGCGCGCCGTCGCGGAGGAGAGCCCTGGCCGCTCCTTCTAGCGCATGCTCTCACACTCATTCTTTTCCTTCTTTTTCTCTCACTTTCTAACTGTAATTCGGTACGATGTAAATCATAAGTATATAGGAAGATCGCATTGCACGTATAGGATAGAGTGGTTTTAGGGTTGCACACGTACATATAACACACACACACACATTTGGATGGTTTGTCAAACAGTCAGCAGTGCTCGGGTTTGGGTTTATATATTTATATGAAAAAGGAAAGAAAAACAATGTCGATGAGATTGGACGAAATGAAGTAAGAAGAATCTTGATGTATCACTGAAGAAACTAATATTTATTCGATAATTATATAAAATCAGAATCTCATTCTAAAACAAAGGAATCAGCGTGTGAACATCCAGGTAGTATAGTGTTGCTTATCTTGGTTTGCTACCGGCGCTGTCGTGTCGCCGGCTCGTCACATATATATTATTATGTATATATATGTATATATGTATGTATATATTTATAAACAAACACGTGTCAACAACCCCCTAACACAGTATATAGAGCGCATCAGTCCGTCGCAGAGTGCGCGATATGAACTGCGGCTATACAGACTCGCGCGTCGTAACGGAAAAGAAAATGAGGTCGTGAGGGTGTATAGGAGGACGATATGATAGCTTAATCTCTGTTTTGTCCGTATCGTTTTGCGGGTGTATAGAGATGTGTGCAGGTACGAGTGTATAATACGTGTAGATGTGGATGTGTGCGCGTGTGTGTTTGTTGCAGCTTCTTACAGCGCGAGCGCGTTTATTACGAGCTTGTAATGTTTGTGCCTGCAGCGGAACACGTTGCCGCACTTCACAATTGGAAAGCTCCCGCAGTACAAGAGCGAGTCAAGTCTCCGGCACAGTGTTATTTTTTTCCCTTTCTTTTAAGCTTGTCGCTACTGCTGCTGTTGTAGCTTTTCGCGTCGCAATGCACATAGATTTTTTTCTGCTCGTATATTTATTCTTCGTTTTCTCGTATTTTGTGGTGCATTTTTCTGCAGAAATGTAAAGACGCACGCGCGCGCGCGAGTGCGTGTTTGTGTTTGAATATGTGATGTGTAGTAGTAGTAGTAGTAGTAGTAGCAGTAGTAGAAGTAGTAGTAGTAGTAGCAGTAGTATTAGTAGTAGTAGTAGTAGTAGTCTCTTGTGGCCCCGGTGTGTGGCTTCGCTCTGGAAGACCCATTTTATTTATTTATTTATTTTTATGCCGCGCGAGTGTATACATATCAAACGACTCGCGACACGACTCTCCTCCTGAATCGGTGTATATATAATACGTACTTTGAAATTTCATTATTATACGCGCGATCGCTAACGCGCGCGTATCGTCGAGTCCATCGTTAGGTATTTAATATTATGTATTATTTATATTTATATAGGAAAAAATGGTGTCGCGTGCACGCTCTATCACACACATACACACAGGCACGCAGACGCAAACGCATACGCACACACGAACATACACACGACGGACTGAAGAAGAACGTTCTATCTCGTTTAATATTTTTCATTTTTTTTCATTTTCTTGTTTTTTTTCATAACCATTACTCTGCGCTCTTTCTGCTCTGCTTCTCCATCGTTCCAATGCGTATACGCTTACAACTCACAATACTCATGCTCATGGTCGCTCTCTTTCTCTCATCGCCTCGATTCGCGGAATCGCACACGGATTTACGTATGTGTTTTTCTTATGTGTCGTTTAATATAACTTATTAATTTCAAGTAGAAAAGCGCGATAGTCGTCGAGCGTGTGAGAGAGTCTCTCTTGTGGCGTGTATAACGTGTGTTTGTAAGTGTGGGCGAGTGTGCATATACGTGGTTGTGCGAGTGTCGATTGGATTGGTCGGTGTGAGCAGCGGCGGTGGCGCATTTGAGTCGCTTTGTCGTGTATCATCATCATCATCATTATCATTATCATCATCAACATCATCATCATCATCATCATCAGTATCGTCGTCATCTCGTGATCAACAACAGTACACAAGAGAGTTCCATTACGTGATGGACTTTTTGGACTTGCGAGGCTGGGTGGATGAGGTTGCCGCGATGTCCCCGCCGGATTCGATGCAGGGGCTTGGCGGTCCACTGTTGATGCGCGCTACTCGCTGGTAAAGCTCGCTGTTGACGAAGCGCGGGTACGAGTCGCGATGCATCAGCGTGTAGATCTGCAGCTGGGCCTCGTCGAACGTGTGGGGCGTCGGCCGGGTCATGTTGCGGTTCACGATCTCCCGCACCCGCGAGTCCAGGCTCACCTGTCGAAACAACAAAATATTTTATTTCCATTCGGATAAATAAAAATTATCAATACTTGCGTTATTTATCGTGTATGATCCTTTAATTCACTTTTTTATACAGCAAACTTTCCGGACTTTTTTCGCGATGTAGGCTAGAGTTCCCTAGTATAGTTATAGACTTTGCAAAAGTTATAAAACGGACAAGTAATTTTTGAGTGTGTCAAAAGTTTCCCTATTTGTATCACCGTAGCCAAATTTGCGACTTTACAAAAGTTATAAAACAAACAAGTAATTTTTGAGTGTGTCAAAAGTTATTTTACGAGGCTCCTCCCCTTTTTTCTACGGCATTAAATTGGAACAATTATTATACTATTAAGGAAAGAAAAATCAGTTGAGAGTTTATCTATATAGGGAACAAGCACCGTAATAATTGCGAGCGCTGGAATAATTAACATCCTCGCGAGCGCTTTATTGTATACCTTTCGTAGCCCCTCTCTCTTTCGACGAGCACTAGGGAGCTTTCGGCCATGGGTGTTATAAACAGAAAGAGTATAGGCCGGGCCTTTATCGGGCGCGCCATGCATGAAAGCTCTCCGCTATCCCGAGAAATAGAGAGAGAGTGAGAGAGAATGGTCGAATGTGCAAAATGACGAACGACGGGGTTTATATTTAGAGCGCTTCGATCTGTCGCACCCCCTTCGTCACAGGAGAGAGAGCGAGAGAGAGAGAGAGAGAGAAAGAGAAGCGCGCCTGCAGACTGGCAAGCTGACGTACGTGCAGGCTCGCGACCCGATACGTTGCATTATTCGAGGGATCGACTCGCCTCCTGCAGCTGCTGCTCTGTTGCAATCTCGCCTATATAGTTGTGCATTCTCTCTCTTGCTCTCTTACTCTCTCTCTCTCCCTCTCCTCGTCTTTTGTTGTTTTTACTTATTGACGGATGCACTGAGGAGCTCCAGATATCATAGAAATGAGAACTGAAAGCCGAGCTACGGCGACGGCAGCTGCTATTTTAGGCTTTTGTTTTAACGTGAAATTCCGGACCGAAGCTTGAGTGATTACTCTCAAGCGGCCGGCAGAGAAGAGTGAATTTCGGAGGATTATTATTTTTTTATCGCCATAAAGAGCGCGGAGAGACTCTTGGCAAAGAAAGCGGCTCTCTGCGATTAATTAACAAAGCGAGCGAGCGAGCGTATTTTCAGCTCAACGAGCGTGTAATCGACGCGTCAAATGCATAAAATTTTTTGTTCGTCGGATTTCGTTTAATGACGAGCGCGAATTGTTTTATCTCTCATTGCGCGGCACGAGCAGTTTCGTCGAGCGTTTTATTCGCGAGTTCCCGGAGCGAAATAGATTTCTTTTTTTTTTCAATTAAAATACACACTCGATCGGTTGGCAAAAAACATTTCCTCGAGCGTGAACGGTGCATTTATATTTGCCGCATTAGCGATGAAAATTCAGTTGAACCCTTCGCGCGATCCGATAATATACTCTATTTTCGAACAAAACCAGCCGCGAATGGGGTCGAAATTCGATTATCCGTCAAAGTTTCAACACGCGCTGAAAAACGAGTTTGCATTTTCACGCGCATCAGGACAGGAAAGAAGCGCGAAGTATATAATAACGCAAGGTTTAGCACGTCCAACTCCGGCAAACTAAATAGCAAAGTATATACCGCGTGCATTCTTTCGCGCAAGGTATACAAGCTGCAGGCTGCGCGAGTACATCAGCCAGTACGTTCGGATATTCTCCCCTCGGCCTTTGCTCGGTGGTGGCATAGAGCGACGGCAGCCCTCCCCCCACCTTCCATCGGCTCGACTCGTTCGACCTACATAGCCCCTGACTCTCTGTGTAATGTGTGTGTGTGTGTGCATGGCGCTGTATTAGCAATACTCACTTCCTTAGGCGAAATAATCGATATGTAGTCCTCGTAGATGAAGCGCGCCTTCTCCTCGATCTTCTCCGGGTTGCTCTCGCGTTTGAGCTGTTCGCAGGCCAGCCAGAAGGCGATGTTCTCGTCGCTGTACTCGCTGACGAGAAACTCGCGGAAGAGCTTGCGGCCGACGGGGTTGCGCATCAGCCGGTCGAAGGACGAGCCCCAGGAGCGTATCTCCTCGATGCTGATGTCGCCGATGTCGCCCTCGAGGCCGTTGCCCGAGCCCGGGCCTCCGAGCTCCCCTCCGAGGCCTGAACCGCTGCCGTGATCCCCGGCACCGAGTTGGCCACCGGCTGACGGCCGCATCGACGTTCCGCCGCCAGAACCGCCCGTGCCCACCGCAGCCAAACTATGTGCACAAATATTCCCACCTCGTTATACGTTACACCTACGATGCACTGGTATGTGTTGAGGTACATTGACAGCGAACAGAGACCGCACGGAGTAGATGAATGTTTTTTTTGAGCGAGAGAGAGAGAGTTATCGATTAGACAGTGCATAGTCACGATGCTCTACCGTGTGTTTGCCCGAAACTTTCGAGGGGTTTCCGACTCCACGGAGAGAGAGAAAGAGAGTTGAGTATACAAATTCAAGTGTAAATTTATGCTGATTCGGCCGGGGAAATTGAATAATACACGCGCCTTCGATTCGGGAAAATATTTGAACAACGAGCCTTGAGTTTCTATTTCTCGTTTAGGCTCGACGCGGTCTATAAGGCACATGGCCTATGCTGATTTGAATACAGTTTTATGTTCACGCCCGGGACTCTCGAAGCGATATTCAAATTATAATACACTGCGTACATGACTCGATGTATACGGAATTATGCAACAACATAATTCGTTTATGAATTTTGAGTACAAATTTTATTATAAAGCTTGCGGTCTCTGCTTCGGCGATAGACTCCTTTTCATCACATAGACGTACACAAACGAACATCTACTTTTGCTAGACATATATCATATACGAGCATGCTGGGACATAAATATTCGTGGACATCGCTTTACGAAAACAAAAATAGCTCTGCGCACTATTCGACTTGTTTTCGGTGTAAATATATTCCATCGATTTTTCCGAACCAATTTCCCTCGAGTCTAAATACGCGCTTACGTATAGACGTGGAAAATCTAATACCGGAGCTCTGCTATTTTCGCCAATTTTTTTTCGCACCGTTATCTTATTTATATACACTAACTTCAATGAATTAATCCAGGCCTGTTTAAAAAGCGATGAACTTGACACGCATAACCGATGCAGAAGAACCGCTTCGTCGTCAGAATCGGCGAAGCGTCTTGCTATTGATAACTTCATGAATTTCGTTATATTGATAGATTTCGTAGGATGTGACGTAACTGACTCACATTTAGAATAGGTTGAGGATCGATGCGATCCTCGGCCGTCGTACATCGTAATTAATTTTTACTGTAATTAAAAAATTCAAAGCCGAGCGATCTTCAAAAAGTCGACGTTAATTATTAAACTCGTAGATTCGACCAGTGAAACGAGAACGAGTCGAGAGTTGCATGAAAAGTCGCTTGCCGCTGAATTCACGAATAAAAGAAAAAATAATAAAACATTCAGCGTTTCAATTAATCCAGCTGATGGTATACGTCGCGCAAAATTAAATATTTCCGTATAGCCGAGAGAGTAATAAAGCCGTCGCGAGCATTTTGACGTCAGGATATGCGAAGGATCAGATCTCCCCTCTCTCTGACGTCAGATCTCTCGCGATGCCTCGAATGCCTTGCGCACATTTTATTGAACACCGAAAATAAGTCGAACACGTGTTATACGCTATACACTTCTCGTATAGACGAACACTATATACATACTGTCTACTTTGTAACGCAACGTCGCTCGTTTCCCAATACTCCTGATGGCTTCTCACTCGCGAACACATGCCGGCCACTGACTCGCGACAAAAAAAACACACACACAAACAAAACACAACGACGCGCGTATATATATATATTTACAACGAAGAGCGTCGGTTCATCAGCGGCTTTATAAGCTTGGCAATCAGTTTAAAGCGATTTTATTTCGAGGTCTGCGGGAGAGTTGTGTGTGACTCGTGGCCGCGCTAATGAGACTTTTGAACTCGACTGCGTCGCACGACGACTGCTGAGAAGGAAGAAAAAGCGCGCCTGCAAGCTATAGCAACAAAGAACGAGCTGCGGGCCGAGGAGGACTTAGAAGGGGGCAGCTAGCAGCAGATTAGACGACGCCGAGCAAAGGAGGGGCACATGCTGCACACAGACAAGCTCAGCCGAGTCTATAGATAAGCGAGGAAGAGAGAGAGAGAGAGAGGCAACGTGTGTGCGGGAGAAGATATGAATGAGCAGCAGAAGTGGCTGTCAGCGCTATAGTGTCAAGAGGGAGGGACGTGTATACGCACAGCCACACACACACACATACTCATACGTGGAGGGTGACACGTGTTATGTTTCGTTTTCTGGCGGTTGTCTCTCTCTCTCACTGCAGCTCTGGGTATACACACATACACACGCTGCAGAAACACGTGTTACGCAGCAGCGGCCGGATGCATCGCAGCTGAGAGATTTCGGAAAATCGGCTTCGTTGCTTTATCGGTTTTTTTCCCACGAACCGAGGCTTTTCCTGTCGAGTGTCGATAGTGTCGCGAAAATCTTGTTTATATAGAATCGGAAATGAGAATTTGGTGAATCGAGGTGTAAAGTCGTTATAACTGCCGCGATCTTTTCTTCTGACTCTTGCTGTATCGAAAAAAAATCGTAGAGAGAAAAGACTTTTGAGAAAGTTCCACATCGAGGATCACACGAGTAGTGCGCGCGGCGATTGAAACGCGAGCGAGCGAGCTTTGTAAGAAAATGAAGTTTTACGTGACATACACACGAGTATTATACTTGTATACTATCGGCTGGAACTATCTTCGCGTTGTTATATTTGTGTCTTACGCGATGAAGGATCGCAGACGCGCACCGGTCTATTTTCTATTGACTCGAGAGAGAGAGAGAGAGAGAGAGAGCGCGCAGTTTATCGACACAATTTTAATTATATTCGTGCAGTTCGCTGAATTATGGTCGCGCTCTCGGGTTATTGTTTCGCGCTTGAATAAACATTTTTACGCCGCGCGCGAGTCATTAAAATCGATATATAGAGCGCTCTGCGTGTCGCGTGTATTGATTGCTTATGTATACTCGCTCTTTCTGCGAGGGGAAAAAGTGCAACATCGGCGAGAGAGCTTCTTCGATTTGAGGATGTCTCGATTTTTTAACGAGTCGACGAGAGGGCCACTCAAGACGCCGCGATATTGATTATATTGTTACCGACGGCGAAGGACCTTAACAAGCGCAATCGATACTTTCTTTCTTAACGAGTCAGCATTTTACCTAAACTGCTTGCGCCGTCCGAGCCCTATACTCATCGAGTGTTATATCGCGTTTCGTTGTACAAACTTTTTCAGACGGTTATTACGTCCTAATCTGCAAGAGTCTACACGATAATTACGCGTATAAAAAGAATAAAAGGAATGTCTCGGGTGTGCATCAGATATACGCGCGCGGAAGGGGTTGATCGTGGGGACATCGCTCATCATCCTTACTTGAGCATCAATTTCCTCCAGAACTCCATCGGGAAGAGTCAGCAGCCACAGTAGCGAATTGCTCATCGATTCATGCCGTCGCGTTAAGCGTCGTGAAGATCAGTCTCGCCGCCAGGGGCGATTTAACTTGGCGATAGGAAATCGGCGGTACTCAAAATCCGCTGCAGGTCAATGTAAACCACCTGATCCACGATCATAGTAAACTGCCGGCGGCATACCGCCGTTTCAATTTTTCACGTACACTTGCATCACCGTTTATTTTATATCGAGCAAAAGAAACAATGTACGAGAAGAAAAACAAAAGCCACAGGCACACACACACACATACACAGAAAAAAATGCGTAGACGCGCACACTTGTGTAACGTAAGCTGCACTATACGAGAGAAAAAGAGAGCTTACAAGCACGTCGCGACGGCGGTGGCGACTTATTAGCAGCAGACGGTTTGAATATTGCACCGCGCTGCTAGCCACCGCGTATACTGTGTGTGTGTGTGTGTATATGTGTGTGTATTTTATATACAGTCGGCCCAGATTTTCGCGCAGGCGCTTCGCACCGGTAGACACACGTCTAAAGACACTCGCATGCATGAGGCTCTGTTGCTGCACACACGATGTGTATATACACTGAGTGAGAGAGAGAGAGAACGGCGTATAACGATGTATAACACACAAAGCCGCTGAATACAGATGATTCTGCTGCGGCGGCAGCGCACATAGACAGGCAGGCAGACAGAGACACGACTATTACGGACACCTACATGCGGAAAAGGGGCAAAAGGAACAGAACTGCTCACCATTTATTCCTGCTTGCGGCGTGAAACATAGAAAGAGAGAATATAACATAAACGTATAGGTATAAATATACATATGTGTGCATGTGTGTGTGTATATAAACTTGCTGAGTCGCTGTGTGTCGATGATTCTTTGTTATATGTGGCGTGGGATATGTATATACGTATGCGTATATATGTGGGAAAGTCGGTGACATTGTATCTGTGTGTGCGTGTCTGTTTCTCTCTATGTTATATATACTAACGCGTTATAGTTAGCGAGAAAGCGCTGAGTCTGTATATATGCGCGGCGTATATACAAAATATATAGACCCGCTTCAGACGCTAAATGGGTCATAGCTGTCCCGCTAAACTGCCGAACGGCGCCAGACAATCGACGCTAATATCGAAGAGCATCATTCCGAAAAGCGGCGACTCTGTCTCCGTATTATCTGAGCTTGTCCCGTATATATAGATGGATCCCTTTTTCTTCTTGCCGACTGGCACTCGATTTACATATTTTGCGCGGGAGGGTCATCATAGTCCGCACAGCGCAAGAGAAAAAGAAGCCCACTTTGACACGCGACATTTATTAGCTTCCAGGAAGACCGTATATATATATATATACAGACTGTATACGTTATTCCGCCGACTGAATAATAGCGGGGCTGAAATTTTCCCGAGAAAAAAATTATACCGTGCGCGCAGGCAGAAACAACTTTTTTTTTCTTTGCGTCCCACCCCCCCGCTACTTGCATTTCCACTGGCGTATAGTAAAAAGCTATAGTAGCAGTGAGAGAGATATTGCGAGAAAAAAAAAGAACGTTTCTTCCGTGCGCATCGGAAATTGTACAACGCGATCGCGTGACTGAAAATCGTGCTGTAATTTTTTTTCCAGCTCGAGCGAGTTTTTCACGTTCGCGTGTTGTGAGCCGACGTTCTCTTCTTCGCCGAAAGAATCGACATATTTTCATAATTCATCGGGTCTATACGGCATGTTGTAATAATCCGTATGGTCGCGGCTAAAGGAGCTTTTATTCGATTTTTACTGTCGCCGACGTTACGCGCGCGCGCCGTCTGTACTCTGTATTATTTATTGGACTGCGATGCGTGTATAGCGAATTCGCTGCTAAAAGGCGAACAATGTTTGTGTGTATAGTGTATGCGCATGTGGCGCAGACAATTGCCTATAAATTTAGATCAAAAGTACCTACTTATTTTTAGCCGTTTCATTAAAACGAGTTTAAAATAAATTCTTCTTTTGAGAAAAGCGTATTATACGCGTATTTCTGATGCTGCTTTTCAGCGGATCTCGTTATTTATAGCGTCTTTTGTTTTTCTCATTCTATCTCGTACACGGCTACGTCGCGATATTTTATTCGAAATAATATACGATGGAAAAGGCATTACTGTACAGCGTACATATCTGAATAAATTTTGGATTTTCAAACAACCATTTTGATATTAGAACATGCAGGTACGAATATTGATCGAATGGCAACGATATGTAATTTATCATAGTGTAATCCTGTCGATGTTTGCATGCAGTAAACGTTTTTGTGTTTTCTTTATCTATAATATACGGAGCACTGAATGCCTACTATTATTATGGTAATTATAGGAGCGATTACGTTTTCCAGCATTGAAGGTCAAAATCAAAGTCAGCTTATAACCCTTATAAAAGCTCTAGGCTAGACCGTGTATTAATTGACGCGGAAGCACGTGCTTCCAGCCCCGAATAAAAAAGTAAAATAACAAACGCGCCGAGTAGAAGTGGGTCAATCGTTTTAAGGTTAAAATCCCCAAGCCAAGAGCGAACCGTAATAAAACACGTGAGCTCACGACAAAGCTCCCAAAGACTTCCTTTCAACAAGCGGTTCATTCTCGCGACTCCTGAATCCTATCGCACCGACTCACTTGTACCCGCAGCACACACACACACACACACAGACACACAAGAGCGTTTACAGCAAACATAAGATAGTCTTGAGGGGGTGAGTGTACAAAAGAGTGTTTGTATGTGTGTGTATATAGATAGGAGCGGCAATACCACGAGCAGCTGCAACAGCAGCACCAGCAGAGACAGCAGTTGTCCTTCTTGGATCGGCCCATGAGTCCGTGTCGCTGCTGCTGGGCCTGTTGCTCTCGAGCCTGGCCTCCACCGCCGGAATTGCTGTTGCTGCCGCGCTGCTGGCTCGGCGAACCCGTCGACGCCTGGCCCTGGCTTTGGGCCCGCAACCGGCAGCCTCCGCCGCTAGCCGCGTCGCTGCCACCGCCAGTGCTGCCACCGTGACTAACGCCTATTCCCATTGTTGTTGCGCCGATTCCGCTCGACATCTGCAAGGACGATTATTTTGTCCAGAGTTCTTTTTTTTTTTTTTTTTTTCCTATATCTTGGCAGATTTTTTTACTCCGCTGGAAATTAGGTCGCTTCCGAGCTCAGCTTTTGGGCCGTGCTTTCCGCTGCTTTCACAAAGTGGCAAGGGCGTTTTCTTATTTTCACTTGGACTGCGCGCTGTACCGCTGAAAGTCGCGTAATAAACTACGTCGCGGACAATAGAGGAAGAAGAAAGAAATTAATTCGCCGGATGCATTTATGAAACGGTTGTTTGACGTGGAAAGCAGAGTTAAATTTTGCAAATGTATTTATTCTTATTAAAAATAAAAGGAGAGAAAGCCTTTTGTAGCCCAAAAGCAGACTTTATGAATGTCCTCCTTTGTTGCTTGTCAGGTTTTGAAATGAAAAGAGCGCGCGAGGAAAATTTTAGTCGCCTGGAAATTGTATGAATTTTACGAAGAGTTTATCGA
The DNA here is from genome assembly GCA_900474305.1 of Cecidostiba fungosa. NCBI lineage: Eukaryota > Metazoa > Arthropoda > Insecta > Hymenoptera > Pteromalidae > Cecidostiba > Cecidostiba fungosa. The sequence continues at coordinate 26,739 of UCOJ01001185.1, read as the reverse complement.
AAGCTCGCCGTCAAAACTTTTTTTTTTTTTGAAACGCGATAATTGTTTATTTATTTATCTCACAAAAAAATAGCACCAAGAGAAAGCTTTGTAGTCCTAGCACTCGCGTATACAAACGCGTGTTGTCATCCGAACGGTCGCATCAAATTTCGCACGCGACTCTTCCTGCCAGCGACAGACTGCAAGTATTGGTCGAACGCGGAAATGAAAAGCTCTGGCAAAAAAAAAAACGGCGGAAGGAATTTAACACAACGCGAAGCCGCGATTGACAAAAAGCGATAAACCAGTCCCCCGATTTTTCTGCACCGGATGAAATCAAGTCAGCAGCACCGCGTTCTGCATCTCGTCGTCGCTGCACTTTGTGTGCGAAGCTCTCTTTGTGTAAATATCGGTCGAGCGCGATACTGTTGTCTCAGAAAACACGTTGTGTCACTGATCTCGTGAAAACACACGAAAATACACGCTTTGCCGTCGAGAAGTTTTTTTCGTACCACAACTGATTGATTAACGATTCCACTGCGGAAGAGGGTTGTCATGGGGTGGTGTTAACTACATTGAACGTTCGAGGAACGTATACGTGTCGGAGCGAGAGCAACAAAGCCGCGAATGTACCGATAAAAGTTGTTAAATATACGACGAGCCAATAGTTATATATATATATACACGGGAGCTTAACTTTGCTCGAGCGAACTTGAATGGCCATACTGATATTTAGCGTGTCTAATGAAACCAGGTCGCGTGACAGACAACAAAGAAAATATTTTGCGCTATGTTTGCAGTGGTGCGTGAATCGTAAATAGCTTCCTGGCAAGCTGGCTAGAGAGATTCTACACCGAAATGATCACACTTTTGGTAAGAAACAAATGTGTTGCAACTATATTTTAAACAGATGTAGGTATATTATACTTATAAAGCTTCTCGAGGATTGTCGAAATTGAGCAATTAACAGCCAGAGGTGGACGTTACCGTGAATTATTGAATTGAATCGTTAAGCATTCAGCGTACGCTGTTGTTTTTGCAGCAATTTGAATGATTAGTTGAAAACGATCGATTAGAGGGCATAAGATAAACAGTAGCAGCAGCAATAGCAGCAGCATCGCTGAATAGTTTAGCGGGAGGGGTAACGTACATATTCATTGATATTTCATCCGAGTTCATGCATAATGCATTTAGTGCCGCTCTGACCTTTCGACGCAACAACGGCAAACTCGGTAAATTCAACAACGTCGTCCCCGCACTTCCTGGCTACATACTGTGTCGCGCAAGTGTATAGTGCATCCCCGGGAAGTTTGAAGCGCACATCAAGTATTCGGCGATCAGCTGTCTCCCTCGCGCCATATTATAAGAGCGGTGCGCCTCCTCCGACCTTGCCATTCGGACAATAGTGAGCAGTGTAAAATTATTGATTATCGAAATGTGCGAATATATAAATGCCGATAAATCGTAAGGCCGTGTAACGTGTTGTGACTCGGTCAAAACAACTGCTCGGTCGGTAAAGACGCTGCTACTGCTGCTGATACTGCTACTGCTACTCGGCAGCCCCCGGTGAATTTTCAAAAGACTATGGAGGAGGAAAAGACGCGACTGGAATAGAGAAAGAGAGAGAGGAGCAGCTTTGAGCTACGTCAGAAACATAAACAATGACGTTCCCCCTCTCTCTTAGCACTCCTGAAGTCGTCGTGTCCCCCTACGGCCACTCGATCCCGAGGAGCTTTCGAGTAGCAGTAGACTGCACATATAGAGAGCGTAAGTCAGTGAGTCAGTGTGTCTCTCACCTCTAACATGTTCCATGCGCTCTATAGCGAGTCCAGCTCGCTTCCGGCTCGCTATTGATATCAACCGCGCGAGTCTTGGTCGCGCAGTGCTGTCGATACTTTTTCTCTCTCTCCCTCCGACGCTCTACCGCGTCGTAGCGCTGCAGCGGCTGCCTAATACACCCCCAGCGGAGAGCGAGAGAGTCTGCCAGTCGACTGCCCCAACCTGGCGCGAGCGGAGCTATCCCCCTGATGCGGGACTGCTGCCTAGCCGGCGGGCCTCGCCCGACTCCTGCATGCTACAGACCAATATAATTATCTTCTCGGTCGTTCCTCCTCACTCCCTCTTGTGCGGAAGCCCGCGCACCACTAGGCACACCGTACTACTAATAACGCTGGTCGTTGCCGCCGCTGCAGTCCATCGGCTACGACGAGCTGACGATGCCCACGGAGCATGCTCGGCGCGAGCAGCCTCTCTTCATGCTACTCTTTCTCGGACTTTTGTTTACCTCCGGCTTTTCTCTCTCTCCCTTGCAGTCTCCAGCTTCCCGCGATGCTGCTGCTGCTGCTGATGTTGGCGATGGTGGTTCGCGGCTATGTCACTCAAAGGAGGGCCACGGGACAGAGAAGGCAGATATAGAGATAGAGAGAGGAAGGGAGAGAGAGAGAGAGAGTGAGCGAGACTTCCTCGTGCTCGCGGTGTTCCGATGGGCAGCAGCAGCGGCTGCAGCAAGGCAACCGAGAGGAAGGCAGGAGGTGGCAGTGGCAGAGGTAGAGTAGGAAGCAGTAGAGGCGAAGGAGAAGGAGGAGAAGGAGGAGGAGGAGGAGGACAGAGAGTATAAAAATAGGGTGCGCGCCGCAGCGTGCAGAAGGCGCGGTGATGGCCCCGCTACGAGCGGCGGCTCGCTAGTGCGCGCGAGAGGGAGTGAAAATATACACGAGACTCTGCTCTGCTGACTTTGTATATAGTGTGCGAGCGAGAGAGAGGGAGAGAGAGCGTTGGACGACGACGTCGACGACGTCGTTAAGCACGAGCGGAGCTATGCGCGCTGCTGGCAGGGTTTCTCTCTGTCCTGCTCGCTCGTGTTGCTGCTGCTGCTGTTGCGCGCGCGCGTTTATTGATTGGCGAGCTGCCGCGCGCAACCGAGCGACTCTGTGCTGCTGCTCTCTCCTCGATGTTCCGCTGTTCGCGGAAAACTCCTTCTTCTTCTTCTTCCTGGCCTTCTTTCTTCTTCTTCTTCTTCTTCTGCCTCCTCGACTCGGCGCTCACTCTCTCCCTCTCTCTCCCGAGACGACGAGGAGCTTTCGCGCCCTCCCTCTGTGGCCGTGTGCTGCTGCTGCTGGCACAGCTCAAAGCAGCTGCTTCTGCTGGTCCTGTAACCGCTGCGACTACCTCGTCGGCGACGGAGAGAGAGAGACACGAGGGCCAGTGGCAAAAACGGGCAGGATTGCACTCACTGCTGCTCCACTCCACCGCGATTCTGTCCAACTGCAGCTAATAACCGCATTATTCATCCCATCTCATGTTCTCGCGCACTAGTGCTGAGCTTGCGGCACGCGGCTCCTCTTCTGATCTTGTTTACCCAGCAGCGGTGGCGGTAACGTTATGTGTGGTGGCTGCTGCATCTGTGCGCGACTGCTGCTGCTGCTACTACTACTGCAACTCGGTCCGTCGCACTCGGACTCGTACTACTTACGATGACAGAGCCGCAGAGCAGCGAGCGACAGTGTGTACACACGCCGAGAGAGATAGAGAGCGAGCTTTCACCCTTCTCTCGCTCGCTCGCTCGCGACACAACACGGGGAGACACATGCACACACGCGCGAACAAAGGACGGCGGCGCGATCGCACGCCTATAATATACTCTCACTCGGCGATGATCAACATAATCTCGTACGAAGAAGAAGAGTCGCACTGTATCGTCGACGGTGTATTTTTGGGCGGGACGCGCGGCGGCGGCAGCGACACACAGAGGACTTCCTCGTCAGGGGGTTCGTTCGTTCGCTCGCTCGATCGAATTTTTCTCTGCGCCGAGCGTGTGCGTGTGTATATGTGTGTGTGTTTCAGTCAGTCAGTCAGTCTCTCTCTCTCTCTGTGTGTGTGTGAGTGTATATGTGTGTTTGCTGCGTGCGCGCGCGCTCGCTCGCGCTCTCGTGCGTCGAGTCCAGCAGAGCACTGTGCTACTGCAGGCAGGCAGGGCGCGCGTGGGCTCGTCGACAAAATAAAGAGAGCCGCCGCCGTCGTCGTCGTCGCCGTTGCGCGGGAGACACGAAAGAGAGAGAGAGCGAAGAGGCGGGGGCGGCGGCTGCGAGTGTAACGAACGCTCGCGCGCGCTTGCGTCGAAAGCCCCCCACACATACACACTGTCCTCCTGCTGCTGCTGCTCCAGCAGAGGAACGCGACGACGAGGGCGAGAGAGCCGCTAGTTCCACTGCTCTCCGCAGCGCGTTCAATATGGCGGTCACTGGTGATGATGCTTGTACGCAGCACCAGCACCGCGACGCGAGCGCTAGAGCGAGACGCAGATATAGGCGTCGTTTATATACTATAGCTCCCACTCGATTCGCACACATACGGGAGCTTTCGAGCCGACGACGAGCTTTCTCCTCGCGCGCGCGCGTGTGTCGCTGCTCTCGTTGGATTTCAGCTGTGTGCGCGCGGCTTTCTCGAGCGCTATCACGTTGACCTCTCGCTCTTTCTCGCGCGGGACGAGGGAGGGATTCATTCGCTCACCTGTGCGGCAGCCGCGAGCTTTTCCAAGCTGTTGCTTCGAGAAAGAGAGAGAGAGAGTCGTTGAGCTCGGAAGCTGCTACACACTGCAGTGGCCCAGCGGAGACTGTATATACATGCGGTTTCGCCTTGTTTGGATAATCTCTTTCTTTTCGAGACCTCTCTCGCATCTATTTTTTTTCTTAAATGTTTGATGCCAGCGACAACCGCTTTTATTCTTCCTGGAGCACTATTGTCTTTGCACCGAGGGTCGTTGTCGCTACAAAGCTCCGGTTATATGTGCGCGGATGAATCCGGCCGAAAGGGAGGACGCGGGGAACTTTTCATTAGGTCGGAACGTTTTAACGAGTATCGACGTTTTTTGACCTAGAAAAATATGTACACAAATGTGGACCGAGATTCGTGTGTATTTATGTTTACACGGGAGACGACTTGTAAAACGAACCCGATTCCCGGAGGACTACTCCGCGAGCTCATACTGCTGATGTGATTTTTATTGTAATGCTCGCGTGCCTCTCTCTCTCACTCTTTCCCTCGAGCTCTCGGCGTGACACTTGATGTTTTATTAATTATCCTGCGCCTCGAGCGTATACATGTTTACTTGATGGCGGCAGTGATTTATGAAATTTTTAAAAATTAATTTCGCCTCTTCTTTTTAGCTCGTTGTGGATTTATAGGGCAAATGTAATTAAAAAAAGAAGCCTTTTGATTATATTACGGATACTTACCTTCGAATCTGTTTTCACAGTTGCTGAACATGATTCACTCAACTTTGCAGATGAACAAGTTCACTCGACCCGTGCTCAAACTGTAACTTTCGGTAAAAATCGAACGAAGCAAAAGGTAACGGAGTAAAAGAGAACTCGGGGATGAAAGTATGTACTGAAAGTATACACAGATGGCGTAGCTATGAATGATTTAGTTTCAAACAGGTTGAATAATAAATTTAAGCGCTTGGTATAGAGCATCGTGCCTTTTTTGCAACTCCGCTTCGACAGCTTGATGCTATACTCAATTAACGATTTTCAAAGTTACGTAACAATTTCGACGCATCTTGTAACTCCATACGACTCCGAATCCATACAATAAAACATAAATCGTATTGCTTGATTGGCGTAATCGCGATCAAAGCATAAAATCGTAAAATCAAAACAAGCGTGAAATCCTATTAAAAGTTTTATCTCTAATAAGCAGACGTCGGTAAGTAAGGAACCTGCCCTGCAAACTCTCGCTAGCTTCTGCTTCGACTAGCCACGCCATCTGGACGCAAATCGGCGAAGCTACAGCCGTCACCGACTGCAGTTACGGCAGTGGCAACAGCAGAAGCGGCCAAGATAATCTTCAATGGAAAAGCTTCTGCTCGACTGAACTCGAACTCTTCCAAGTTGTAACGGGTTAATTGCTTTTGCCCCTTCCAACGAGGCCTTTCCTTTCATAATCTCAATGGGTACTTTAGAGACCGGTACCCGACACGTATTACGTAATTCATCAGCGTCGATGAAAGGTCCAATATTTAAGGGGGCATTATACAAATGCAATTTTTAATTAAATTGCTTCGTGAATATCCTATTGTCGCTATGAAAGGTATATCTAGATCAAAGGAATTCAAGGTGAAAAGGAGTTTGAAAATTTTAACGCCGTTTCGTCTCTTCGCGATTCGAATAATGAAATAGTTGGAATTTCGTCATTCGCGTTTTTGCACTTCATAAGGAAGTAAAATTGGAAACTGGATGGAATTGTCGACTGAATCCGCAAAACTATGCTTTTAATTTATTCTTTGACCGATTCAATAATAGCATTCCTTATTTTCTAGGTATCTATTTTGTATCTACTATTGTTAACTCGAAAGTAAAAGAAGAATATGCATTAAAAAAAACAATGCATTTGGGATAAAGTCAAAAAGCAATAGTTGTTGAAAGAAAGACCCGACAGAATACAAACTTTTTAACTCCGAAACGTTCATCAGTTTGAAAACATCAGACGCAAAATAAATCACAGAACGAGTAAGGTGAGTATATGGCCAGCGCGTCACGCACCGCAGGTAAACAGCAAAAATTCAAAATAAGCATCGATCGCTGAGACGGCGGCACGTCTCGACCTCGTATCTCGAAAACATCGCATAACGTATCTCTCCTCTCTCTGTGTCTCTCTCTCTCTGCCATATTATACGAGGCTCCCGACGAAGAAAAGGAAGCCAAAGCGGGCATTGCATCCTCACGAAACGAGAAGACAGTTGTCTACGAGGGGCGCGTGTGCGTTTAGCTTCGTAGCCGGAATCGCACGTAACCCGTTCGTGATATTCGACATACGAGGCCACTGCTTGTGTCCTGGGACACGTGCTCCGCAAACCACTGTCTTACTCTGCCTCTCGCTCTCTCTCTTCCTCTTTATCTCTTGCTTCAGCTTCGTGCTGCCCGTGTCTTCCTTGTATGAGCGCCTAGAAAATGGCACAATGGGACGTGTATAAGAGAGGGAACGGCTTATAACTATAGATATATGAGAGGCACAACAGAGAGCAGGTACGAGCGCCTCAACTGTATATTTATATAGTTTCGGCTAAAATAAACACTTTGTGTGAAGACACACAGCTAGAAAGTTGGATTTTCAGAAGAATGTGTTAATTTTTTAGAATTTTATGTTTCTAGCGTAGCATTCATTTAGACTAAAGGTTTGTGTTATAATTTTGTATTATTATGATGTATCATGCTGGGTTTTCAGTAATCTAAAAGTTATAAATTCCAAATTTCTACCTACTTAAATTTCGTAATTAAATCAACGATAACAAAATTCAGCATTCGTATAATAGAAGTTATACAAAGTTGCAATAACAAGCTAAAATGTTACGTAAACACGACGGCGAAATTTAATTTCAAACTTGAATTTTCGTTTGTGCCCCGTCAAATTCACAGAATAATTTAGTTCGTTATAGACGTGTAATATTAACACACATCTATGGCCGAGAATCCCTACTGTACACGAAAGTTTTAATTTTGAACCGCGTTCCGTCAAAATTAACGCAAAGCACAAGCTTCTCTTTTAATAAATAAAATTTTCATCAATTAGTTACGGAATCAGTTCGAATTACCCTTTAGACTAGAACTCACGAGCTCGCAGTCCGATCGTCTGGTGTAGCAAGCTTCAGTATACACATGCTAGCATACTTTCCTTCTGTTGATTTTCTCAGCTACCACGCTGATTGCTAATTTTTTCAAGTCTCCACAATTATTAAGCAGTGTGCGCCGCTCGTGCAGCCGGTACAAATGAGTGTTCTACTTTCGAGAAAAAAGTCGTTGGAATAGATGTCAAAAGAAATGGTAACGAATGCTTCGTCGAGTTCCGCGTGCGGATATACGAGTAATTTGTTCTCTATTTATTCAACGCGAAGATTTTTCTCTGCGTGGTCCGGCGACTGTCCTTGTATATAAAACTTCTGGCTGCGGCTATACGGTTCTTTCTCTCCTCTCCAAAGCAGACTATAGACCGTTGCAGTCGTATAAGTGGCGGCCAGCTGAATCATCGTCGGATAACATGACGTCATAAAGGGAATTCGCACTCTCTAGACGTTCTTATTCTAGAACTAGTCTGCGTATGAGAAAACGTAAACATTCGTTGAATCTTCGCTTTCGAAAGGGGGAGGGGGGATTACCAGCCAGGGACTGCAGCGAGCAAACAAATGAGGATGTAATTGCCGAGACGTCTTCGCATTTCCTTATCATCAGCTAGCTCAGCATCAGAGACAGAGTGCGTAAATAAACAAGAGGATAATAAAACGACAATACGCGTGTATAGCTGTATAAGAGGCAGGCTCCCCCGAAAAGCTCTCTAAGAGCGGTAAGAGCCGAAATTAAGGCAGTCGTGCCGACCCCTTATATCCCGTAAATATCCTCTTAGCGTGAATACCCGGCGCGCCACTGACAATCCTTCCGCTGCTTTTTCCTCCTGCCTCCCACGCATACCTGCACCCTTCTATTCCCAATATATACCTATATCCCCGTCTCCGTCGCTCTCCCCCATCAGCTGCAGAAAAGAGGGAGATGGGCCGAGAAGGAAGGAACGGGGCCCCTGCCGGAGGGGGCGGGATGGCAGACGACGTTGACGACGATGCTCCGGCGGCAGGCAGCAGCAGCAGCAGCAGCAGCAGCGTTGAACCCGAGGGATCAGAGAGTAGGAGGAAAAGAAGGGGATGGGAGAGCGGGAGGGAGGTGGGGGGCGGCGGCGGCGACGGTGGGAGGGGGAGGATCGGCACCGACATGCGGGAGGAAGGAGAGGGGATATCTCTCGCTCGCTCCCTCGGCCGGGCATCAGCCCGAACACGTGCGGCGGCGGCGGCCGTTTCTCCGATCCGTCTTTCTCTTCCTCGCCTCGAGTAATAACATCCATCTCGCTCGCTCTCGTTGAGGGCTAGAAGAAAGCGACGGCGGCGGCGGCACATCTGCGGGCTTCCTCCTCTCTCTCTCTCTCACTCTGCAGTGCGTGCCTGCAGTGGTATAATACGCATGCCGTCTCTTTCTCTCTTGCGTACTCCCCCTATAATACCCGGCTCTGAATGAGCGAGGGGGTGGCAGGCAGGCAGGCACCCCACCTCGCATGCTGTCTCTGTCCCTCTCTGCGGCGGCAGTAGGAGCCAGACGGCGACAGTCGGAGAGGGAGAGTGAGAGAGAGAGGGAGAGAGGAGGAAGCCACCCACTCTCGCCCACCATCCACCCAACGTCGACCGCCTGCCACCCCGCCTGCCCACCCACTCGCCACCCGGCCGCCGTCGAGGAAACAACCTGCGACCGACGTGCTCGTGAACACCAACACTCTTGCCTCCTGGAGCTCTTATACGCGCCGCCGCATTGAAGGCAACTTCTGCTACCGCAACGTGAGTACACCAAACACACCTCTCTTTCTCTGCATCTTGTGTGTACATATTCCATACTCTCGAACACGCGACACAGTTTTTCTCTTTCTCGACATCACACAAAACACAGTGCTCGTAGACGACGTCTTCTGCGCATGTCCTCTCTCTCTCTATTATTCGTTCTGACCTTCTGACAGCGCTTGCTCGAGCGACCTGCAGCAGCAGCATCCCGTGTGTGGCTGTCGACGACGACGACGACGACGACGTTGAGTGAAAACTATAGTGTGATTGAGAACCGCTCGGCTGCGCCGTGTGCTCGCTCGATTTTGCGCGCGCCTTCTCTCTTTCTCTGTCTCTCTTTTCGTGCGTGTATACATGTGCGCGATGCGCGCGCCCGCGTATTGAGCGCCCGATTACAAAAGCGCGAGTATAGGCTATACAACGTATAGTGACTCAGAAACGAGAACGAAACCGCTGCGCCGAAACTCGGTATCTTTCCGTCGTAGAGGCGTCCTTGGCTCTCTCTCCCTCTCTGTCTCTCTCGCTTCGTTTCCGCCTCGAAATTTCAGCGCTGCGCTGATGGCTCCTCTCTGCTTTCGTTGTCCCGCTCTCCGCACAGCAGGGGTTCTCAGCCGTAGATCTGCGCGTGCGTACTACCGCTCCGCTCGAGTTTCTTTCTTTCCTTCGGCCGTTCTTCCTGCTGCTGCTTCTGCAGAGTCTTCTTTCTTCCTCGAGCTCTTCTCAATAAAATAAGCTTGTCGGATGTGCGCTACTGCGCGCTGTTCACCCGGCGGCGCGTGCGATATCTGCAACACATGATGCGTCGACTGCAGAGATATTGATTTATCCGTTGCAGTTATTCTCTTTATTCTGCCGCGGTTCTTCGCTCGTATCTCTGTCTATCGGCTCGCGTGTAGTATACATATCATCCTTCTATCTGTGATCCTGTTTTCGGCTGCGCTTTGACATTGAGACGGTATCCAGCGAGTTGCTGCGCTATAGCTTCAGATCGATTATTCTCTTTGACAATCTCGTCGATTCGCGCTCTCGTTCTCAACGCCAAGCTATATACATTGGAGAGAAAGAGTAGGGAGTTCTCGGTTTCTTTCTCGTTCTTCGAAGCCGCGTTTGCTTCCGTCTCTCTCTCCCTCTCGACCGCTACCCCTTGCTCGCCGATCAATATACAGCTCGTCTTCTCTCTGTCGCTCTCGGGCGCGCGTTGCTGCTTCCTATACTCCCCTCTCAGCCCTCGCCGCCACCGTCTGCGAGCATTCCGAACAAAGGATGTACGCTGAAGACACACGGAGAGAGACAGTTAAATGGGTACATTGATAATTTACCGAGTTCGGGGATAAGCGAATATTGTCCCATTCTCCGCGAGTGTATAGCTGACTTTCTTTTGAGAGTCGTTATGTAAAGTAGTGCATAATACGACTATTCGTATTTTGTTTTTTTTTTTTTATTTACGGAGCGGGAATGGAAATTGAGTTCTATGGAAGGCTGAGTCAGTTTTTGCTGGATATAATAGAATTTCTAGACCGAGTGTTTGCTATACGTATATTTAAAGTTGATTACACTCGAACGACTGCTAGTCCGTCAATAGTGACGAGCAAACAAATTCCAATGCTCGGTATAAAAACGAGCTTGTAACGTTGTCAAGTAGCTTCGATTTCCAGTCAGCTATGTACAATGCTCGGCAAATTGAGCGATAAACGTAATCGTCGATGCTGCGCATCTTCCCTTAAATACGGTCTACAACTCTTCCTCTCGCTAAATGTCGGGGGGAAAAAAAAGAAGATACATCGATACCAGGGCTATTCTCCATAAATGCCGATCAAATAGGTGCTCAATCGCACATAACGGTTCTCCCGTCTGCGGAGAAAAAGAGTACAGTTCGCTATAGAGCCACACGCGTTGCACAAAGCTGAAATTAGATCGTCGTCGGTGTGTGTGTGTGTGTGTGCGAGGGTGGCAAAAGTGGAGAAAACGAGGAGCAGTCGATCGAAATCAATTTTCAGGATCGACTCGATTTGCGCCGACAGAACGACTATATGCCTACAGCGGAGGCAGGGGGAGTGGGGAGCTATTAGAGCAGCAGAGCGCGTCTCTCTCAGTGGCTGGAGAGTACCATAATTGTGGTTGTTACACGCGGCGGAGTGGTGCATTCTCGCGTGTATGGACGTATATCTATATGTACATCGGAAGAGCGAACGTCGTACGCGCAATCTAGGAGCGATTTAGTTCCGGCCCACTTCCATTCGCGCGCATGAAGAAGAACGGAGATAGAGACTCTCCTCGAGGAGAGTTCTTGTGTCCCTACTTTTACCCGCGAAACTACTTAGGCTACTACGTTCTTCTTCTCTCTCTCTCTCCTGCTCCGTTGTAGTTTTACTGTCTTCGTTTTTTCTCCCTCTCTCTCTCTCTCTCTCTTTTAGCCGCTTCCTTCGCAAACTTATACAGAGAGCACGAGTTTCGCGATAAGAAGGCGGAGGGGGACAATTTCCAGACTTTAATGATGTAACGAGTTTAGGTGGGGGAGGAGCGGAGGCAGCAAGGGAGGTAATAGCAGGACGAAGAGGGAGTGAGCGAGGAAGGTAGGGGGAGCTGAACGGCATCCGAGAGAAAACCGATATCGAAGGCTTTTAATCAATCAGCGCAAAACTTTACGAGCTATTTATGGTGCCTGCTGAATGATAGCCTTTTCCACTTTATTCCATTATTAGAGTATTTTATTGTCTGCTTTGTTTTATTGTTTGGAATTTCATCTGGCGGTAGAAAGACGCGCGCGGGGTATATAGGAGGGCGAACGAGCGCGACATTGTTTCGCGATATTGCAAATGAAAATGGAATTCTTTCACGGAATTGCCTTCTACCAGTTCAATCTGATGATATTTCGTTGAAAATCAGGTTTTTGAGAAGACTACGGTCGTTGATCTCGATATTCAATTTATAGTCAAAAGCTTTGTCAAACTGATGCGATCACTGTGTATTCTCCGAGAATTCTTATTTTTCACTCTCTGTTGCACCCATTTCCAGCAAATGCACGATGGAATATTAAAACAATAATCGACATTCGATGAGTAGAAAGAAAAAAAAACGACCTAGATAGTAAGCAGGCATTGTAACAAAGTAAGCGCTCTTAATGCTCCCACAAAATGCAGCGGAGTAAGAAAAAAAACTCGGTAGAATAAGAGAGGAAAGAAAAGTGCACTCGACATGAAGACGTCTCGTTCAGAGTCGTATAATACATACGAAACACAACAGTGTACACTCGAGGCCGCTTAATCAAGTAAGCATCTCCGGGGACGAATGCGCGCGACCGAGAGGCCAACATCGTGAATGGCTTACTCCCCCATCTCTTGTATATACGTTATGTATACGGAAAAGAAGTTGGAAATCCACGCTAATTCGTTCGATTCTCTTTTCCTGTGTACTACGTAATATAATACACAAACGAGCCCTTCTGCAATACGCTCCTCGGCTCTCTTTCTCCCGCGTTGTTAATCGCATCTCGCCTTGCGCTCTCTCTCACTCACTCTCTCTCTCCTTACACGTACATACAGTCGCAAACTCGTTAACCGCTTCGGCCGTGCGCTACTCCGCCGCCAAAGTTTCTCGGGGCTGCACTCTGCGATTCAATTCCCATTTGGCTGCTCCGTGCTGCTACTTCTCCGGCTCTGCTTGTACACTCTATCTCTCTATCTCCGTCTCTCTTTCTCTGCAGGGCTGCGTGAAAACACGCCTCCGGGACCTGTGCAGCGAAGCCCCGTATGTAATATCATGTGCTTTCTTGCAATATCTCCAAACTTGCACGATCGGTACTGCTATTTTTCGTCGGTCGATGAGAAAAACCACCATAATTCAGACAATATTTTTATTGAGCCCTACTCTCCGCAACTTGACAAAGTTTCGACGATATTAAATTTCTACCCGTCCAATTAGATGCGCTTTCAATATACACCTAGACGACTAGAGAGCCGAACTATATACGGCGAACTTTGTCCCGAGCCCCGACGACATTAGTCGGTGCGTATACGCGTACGAGTGGCTGCGCTATCGGCACTTTGAAGTTCGGCAATCTTATTTTTCTTTGCTCTTATCGCTGCGCACTGTATGTGTGCTGCCGTGTCGGGATTTTCGATACGACCACAGCGAATGAATCTGCCCGGCTTTGGGTGCTGCGCGTATAAAAAAATAAAAAAAGAGAGAGAATGCGTGGGTGCGTGACTACAAAGCTTCCGGTGTATAGAGTGCTTTTGAGCTTCGCTAATGAAAAAGGAATTATTAATTAGGGTATATAGCTCGTAGAATTTGTTTGCACAATTTATCGATATTAATAAACGAGTGCGTATCTCGCTGCAAAGAGGCGGCTTTTTTGATGAAAAAGTTTTTTCCGCGCTACTTTGCATTGGACACTTGTTTGCGGGTAATATCAATCAACTGCAGCCCAAACTAATTAGCCTTTAAGCTCATAGTTCCACCTAATTTCTGCAGTAGATCGTTACATAATTCTATTTGTTTGATAATACTTGCGGCGGACGAGCGGAGGACCCCGTAAAAGCCGAAAAATATTGCAGTTTAAAAACTTGGCAAACTCGTAAAGCTCGCCAATTAAAATTCCCTGGGAGCCGCATCATAAAATCAAATTGCCCCTCGAAAGTCCGTTGCAGCAGCAGCAGCAGTCCGTCCAACACCTCGACCCTCGAAGGCCTATAAAACTCTCTTTCTCTCCTGCATCCCCAGTCGATGGAGAAGAAAAAATATCCGAAAAACTCTCTCTCCCCCCGCGCACCCACTCCGACAAAGGAAATCCCGAAAAACGCGGCAAGGACACTATACGCATAACCCCCCTACACCCATACAAACGCCCGTAACGGTAAAGCGCAGCAGAGAGAGAAAGAAAACTTACACTATACTATAGCTGTATGTATACATTGTATGCGCAGGTAAAGGAGCAGGCGAGGGTGGCATAGACAAGAGAGAGCTAAGGCAGGTATAGCCGTCCCTCGAGGGGGAGGGGGAGGCCGCCGAAACCTGCGTCGGAGCAGCCGCCCAGCCGTTCATCAGATATCGCTCAGGGGGCGAACGAGGTGGCGCCGAGAGTATAACCTGCGCCAGTGGCAGCAACAGCTCTCGAGATGGAAGCCAGCGGTGCGGGAATCGGCAGGCTCGACTGCTACGAGGACATGTTCAAGGAGATCACCAGGAAGCTCTACGGCGAGGATCCAGATCATAGGAGTGAGTTTTATTCTGTTCTCTTCTCTGCTTCCCTGATATTATTGAAACTCGATACGTTTGTATTCGAATCTTTATTAAAATCCGCTGCGCAATTACAGCCGGAAGTCTAATAACATCGCGTACTGTTCATTTAAAATGAATTGTTCTACCGAGTTGATTTTTTTAGCTACTGCGAATAAAATTTAATCAAGTTGGATATTAATCGCATTTGCGCAAATGAGAAAAAACGCGTAACGCTGTATTTATCTCTGCTATATTTCGATCAAAGTGCGCTTTCTATATGGAAATATCGCAATTCTAGGAAATCTGCAATTTACACAAGACCTCTCTTTAACATGTACCATTAATTTGCACGAAACGCGTATTTAATAACTCGAAGAGCGCAACAAGCATAGAAAAACTTGAGCGAGGTACAGAGTCCCAAATCCACCCTCGAACAGCGCGGGAGCGCCACCTCGTGAAAACCTTCCGAACTACATAGCAGAAGCGGCGTGTACTCTGTGCTATATATTATGCCGTATACAGCGTTGGAGAGGCTGACCGTATAGAGATGAGCGAGCAATCGAGAACGTCTTAGTTACGGCTAATGTGCTCCCTCGCGCCGGTCAGCGATCTGCAGGGGACGATCGACGTGTAATACGGCGCCTCCCGCGCGCAGACCGCAACCTCCCAGGAGTAATTCCTGCAGGGAGGGAAGCAGTCCACACGGGATTAGAGCGGCGCGAGCGCGACCGAACGCATTGATAAACCTAATCGATTGCCACCTAGGCCTGTAACTAGAGACGTAATTAAACGCGAGCTTGCGCACTACGATATGTATGTATATACGCATATATATATCCGCTCTCCTGCATAGTCCAGCTATATGCGCTATAGGCCAAGACGCGCGAGATTCAAGCCTCTACAGATAGCAGATACGGAGTGTAGCCCGCGTAAGGGAGGAGGAGGAGGAGAGAATTGAATCGACTAATTGCTCCATACTGCAATTAGCCGAGTCTGTTGGCTCTCCGACGACAATATCCGCTCTCCGCGTGTGCGGCAGCTATATATGTATACACGCGTTTCTACAACTATATAGCGAGCAAGACATTTTTGCTGTTTCTCGTTTTTGTCCGCGCGGCGGCGTTGAAAGATGACGGTCTCGCGGACAATTAAGTTTTGATGCTGACTAATTTCGTCTTCGCTCCACTTCTGAAATGCAATTAAGGCGAGAGCACGCGACGCTCCGGACTTTTCTCCCTCGGATGCGGTTATAATTATTTTAAGCGGTGCGCCATCGACTCCGAGGTGATGCTGATGGAGACAACTCGATTTTCTCGATACTCCTAAAGGGCGATCATTTCACTTTGTCTTCTATGAATAACTTTAATAAGCAATCTAATTTGAGGAATTATCGAGAGGAAGTTTAGAGACGCTACTGACTAGTAAATTTTAATGCTTATCCCGATTTAGGCACGTAAAAAAGTTTAAATGTAAAGCTGATTTTAGCATAATGTACAAGTATCCTGCTTTTTATAACAAACATGATTGAAAAGTGCGGATAAAGATAGGTCGGGTCGCCTGGACATCGCATTCCAAAAGTGAACACAAATCACTCATAAAAAATAAACTTCCCATACTTCTCAAAACGACGCGTCCGAAAGTTAAAAAAAAACATCCTCCTCTGTTTTGCCGCCTCTGCTCGTGCTGTGTGTGCAGCGTCGAGTGTGCAGAACGAGTTCGAGACCTCGGTCTCGTACAAGAACGAGGAGGACACGGGCAACGGTACGGACGGTAGCGATGACGGCAACTGGACCCTCGATGACGAGCCGCTCAAGGGCACCGAGGGCAGTCGCATCGCCGCTTACAGAGCGGCCACCGCAACCTGGCGCTGCTACGAGTGCGGTAAGAGCTTCTGCCTCTGCCCGACGACAAAGACTCCGTTTCTCCCCCTTTTACTCTGTTATGCTTATATATATGTTTATATAGTTGTGCCATTGATTTTTTTCATTTTCGCCATGCACGTGCACATACTCAATCGAATATCGCTTTTTTTTTACTGATAGCATAATATTGCGTTATAATATGCCCGCGCGTAGTTGGACTTTACGTTGAGGTGGTGTGAGGATAAATCTACCGCGTATATAAAAAGGTATATAGCAACAAGAACTCGCACACCTTAACGTTCTTTAATAATCTTAATTTATGTCGATGCATTTTATTAAATTGCATAGCATTTACATTATACTTGCTAGCAAAGGGCTGTCTACGAAAAAAAGAATGCTCGTTAAAATTTCATGTTAGCTCTGAGCAGCCCTGAGCAGTATACAAGCACCAGCAGTGTCAACAATGATTGTCACCGCATAACAATGATTAACCTCTCAATTTTTTCTCCACGAATTTGTACAGGCGACTGCATGGGAGGTGGTCCACGCGACATCGCTGAACATTTTGTAGAGCTACACTCTACTAGACTGCTCTCGGAGGAAGCCAATCGCGGTCGACTCCACGCGAGCGGTCGCAACAAGGACTACCTGGACCCGAGCAACCTCAAGCTCGAGGACGTCGTCTCATACCTGGAGAGGGTGAGAGATCGAGCGGAACGAGGTCACCCGCCGACGAGACGCACCCAAGAGACGCAAACGGTACCCGCGGCTCTGCTACCGATGGCGGCTTCCACCTTCCTGCTCCAGGAGCTGTCGTCAACGCCGCCGCAGCATTTGCATCAGGTGAGAATTTGCGAGATCGATCGATAGAGGGTATATTATTGCCTCAGAACATCAACCTCGCTCTTGATTCGCGGGAAAATTGTTGAGAAAACATACAAGTGCATATTTGCTTTCAAAAATTTTCAGAATTAATCACTTTTGATATGGGTCGAGCTAATAATGGATACCGAGAATTCAGAGGCAACGAACGAGTTATCGATACTATTCCGATGTAAAATAACATTGAAATTGTTGGTAGAATATCGCAATTTAAATAAAAATTAATTAAAATTTGCGTTAATATTGAACGGATTCTCCGGCGAAATATCTTGGAAAGTAAATATCAAATGTATATTCTATTCAATGCCAAACGCAAACCGACCAGCTATGAGAAGTATATACGATAAAACTGCTATATATATCAACTATTTAAATGATCATCCGTGGCTGTTTATTAGAGAAACAGAAGGAGTATATATAATTAATGGGGCTCTGGTCCGAAGTAGCTTTTAATCCGAGTAGCAGCAGAGTCCACGAGGGTTAGAAAAGTCTCTTCTATAAAATAAACCGACCCAGGTCGAGCGTCGCGTAGTGTGAATCAAAGTCAAAGCCATTCTCGCCTCGTTTACGAGCGGACTAACTCGTTTTTCTCGTATAATTAAAAATAGGGCGGGGAACGAGGCAACTCGAGCACAACATCCCTGCGTTAAATCTTCTCCCTCTACTTCTTTCATTTATTTTAGCCTCAAGCTCGCCGTATATAGGAAATAAGATAATTCCGTGGTCGGAGTTAACAATGCACTTTATCTATATAGCGAGGAATCGTGTGATACTAAGAGAGTGGCTTGTGATTGTACACTAAATATATCAACTATTATTTGAGATAATTGAACGAGTCCTGTAACTTATTTGCACACTGGTAATCTTTACAGTGTAGTGCCCCACAACAATCACCACAATCAAATACAAGGTATAAGCGATGCGAGGCTCGCTACCGAACGATAGGTATAGACTCAGTGAGTACCGACAGTGATTAATTTCGCCAGAGACGCTCTTTGTTTATTTACATAGATAGGTGTTTACCACCGCGGTGACTCTCCCGACTATAATGTTATGAACATAAATACGGGGATAAACCTCAATAAAATAGAATCCATAGTACTAGAATGCCGTATGAAGCACAGCGTCACGAACAACCAATCCGGATGATGAAGAGAGTCGAAAACATAAACTGGGAACAATATAACTCTCTATATACAACGCAGTCGTCGTCATCCTCGTCGGAGTCCAGGGTAATTGAGCAAGTCGCGCGCTCTTAGCCAGATACAGCGCGACAAAAGCAAATTGCACGTCTCGCGCGCGAGTGTCGCGTCGGCCACGGCGTCATCTTTCTCAAAGATTTCCCACGTGCCGCTGATTTCCCCGGGGCCATAGTCGGCCCTTTCTTTTGCCGGCTGCACGCGCAGCATATAACGTTGACACGAGAGCGCGAAATGAGCAAGTGAGAGAGAGAGAGAGAGACTATACAACAGAAGCACTTACGCTTTGCATTCTGCTTTGGCTTTGTCCCTCCGCAGAGTTCCATAGCTTCGATGGCGGGGAGCGGAACGCCCGCGACCGCGACCAACGGCTCCAGCAACGGCAGCAACAGCAGCAATGCCAGCAGCACTGCTAGTAGCAATGGAAGTTCGACGACTGGAGGAGGAGGAGGAGGAGGAGGTGGTGGAGGGAACAACGCCAGCGGCAAGAGGTACACGTGCCTCTATTGTCCCTACGGCACCGACAGGCGGGATCTCTATACGCGCCACGAGAACATCCATCGCGAGGAAAAGCCCTTTCACTGCTACGTCTGCTACAAGCCCTTCAGTCGCGCCGATCACGTCAAGAAGCACTTTTTGAGGATGCACAGGTACGTACACCAGGTATCATATACATAGGTACGCATATATTGCGGCTCTATGCGCATTAGCCCACGAGCTACTCGCCCTTCTTTCTCTGATGCGCACGAGCCTTTCTGGCTTTGTCAGCGCGGCTAGACTTTTTGCCTTCTTTTGTCTTGGCGTCTCTGACGCTGCTCTGCCACCGGCTCTCTTTTGTAGCCCGTAGGGCTTCGAGTGATTTTCGATTCGCTTTGTGTGTCCCGAACATCGATGCCTGCGATGGAGTCGTAAAACAATGAACGCAGCCTGCCGAGAGTCAAATATTTATTTCCGATATTTACGCGCGACAGAGCTTTTTTCAAAAAATACAACCGACCGATAACTCGATCCTGATTTCCTTTTTCTTTTCCTCGTCAAAAGGGAGCACACGTACGAGCTGTCACGGATACGAAGGCCAGCAGGCACGTCCTCCGCGATAAAGGCCGAGCGTCTGCCGAACAACGAAACCAGCGGCAACGCGAACAACACGAGCACCAGCAGTACCAACAACGGCTCGTACCTCAACAGCGGCGGTAGCGTCTTTACGAGCCCTAAACAACAACCGCAGCATCAGCAGCAGCAACAGCAGTTAGTCCCACAGCCCCAGCAGCTGACCATCACCAGCACGACGACGTACCAACTGCCAACGCCTCCTCCGACGGCAACTGCGGCGCTCTACCAGGCGGCTAGTCTCTCCTCGGCGGTGGTCGCTGCAGCCAACAGCATCATTCAACAGCAACAGCAGCAGCAGCAGCCGGAGGCCACAGTACCTGTGAACTCGGCCGTTAGTCAAGCTGCCCGCAGACTGCAAAACTCTGCCTTCCACGGGAAAAGTCAGGTCAAAAGCGCCGGCTCAAGCTCGTCTAAAGGGAACCAAGAGCGCAGGTGAGTGATATCTTAGTAGAATTGTAAGCTTGATTGGAGAGCTTTCGAATCGCGGCTGAGATTCTTTGATCAACGGAAAAGAGAACGGGAGCTTTTTGTTATAATGCGCTCTACAATTATGAATAAAAATTTGCATTGAGCTTTATCATTGGAATGCGTTTGCCCGGGAAAATATACATTCCGAATTGAGCACCCGCGGGGCATACTGATTTTCATTTAATTTTTTTTTAGTCTCCGAAATTTGTTAATGTTCACGTAATCACTACCGCATACGTATTGATCGAACAATTGATGGAGCCACCGGAATTTAATAATTAAAGCTTTTCACATTTTTCGGACGTTCAGGTGCCTGTTTAATTATTCCCTTTTCAAAAGCCGTGTCGTCGCTGTACATAATTAACATGTCAATCGCGAAAAAATTTCCCGACCAATCAATTATTCAAAGCGCAATATATGTTCATTAAAAAACAATCAGCGCGCAACTACGAATATTAAAGAAACAAAAATGCAAATTGATCATTTCTCTCGGTAGGTACACCTGCTGTTACTGTTCGTGGAGTGGTGTTGATAACTGGTGTCTGAAGCGTCACCTGAACACCCATTTGAAACCCTTTGAATGCGCCTTGTGCGAGTACAAGGCGGCGCGAGCCGAGCGTCTCGCAACACATGTCCTCAAAGTGCACAACCGGCGGCAGTGTTCGCGTTGTTCTTACCTCGCCGAGGACTTAACGCAGCTTCAGGTGCATCAGCTGCACGTCCATCGAGTCAGCAATGCCAGTGTGGCTGCCGCCGCCGCCGCAGCGGCCACCGTTCAGAGCTCTATTGGACAACAACAGAACCAAACCGAGCGACAGCAAGCGCAACAGCCGCAACCCATACAGTGAGTTTGGATTATTGATTTTGTTCTGAAATTTACATATAACGTTGCATTTCGAGTTTGATTCGTTCGCAAATCGCACTTTAGAGATTCCGCTATAGCGAAGCCGCTAAACAAGAGAACGATATACTGATAAAGATAAATTTGACTTTGCAGCACTGTGGGCGGTGGACGACCGCCACCCGGACCCCCAGTTTTCCCTGCTTCATCAGCGGCGATAGCACCCGCAACGACGGTCATACCGCCAACCACTATTCTCGGGTAAGTGTGCAAAGCTCTTTCTCTTTTGCTACCGTAAAATACTGCGGATCACGTTTTGCCGTTCCGCCCAGTTGATTCGTTATTACGTGCAGCAATTTTCATTTTCATCGCCGAGCTTATACCTCGCCCGCTCCTGTATTTCATTCTTTTTTATTTTCATTAATGCTCTTCCATCCTGTTTCTCCTATAGTGTTCTATTTTCTTTATACTTTACGTGTTTCGTTGTCGCAATTTTTAATTTTTTTTGTTGACTTTTGTTATGTGTATAGTGGCGTAGCAGCCAATCATTGTGGCTATTTACTTTTATTTTACATTCATGTTGGTAATTTTGTTACGACTTTTTTTTATAATACACACGATACACGATTGCTGCATATTCATCACACGCTCGTTATTACGCTTGTAACCTTATTTTGTGTAGCCGCAAGCTTCTTTTTTAATTTCCATTTTGCATCTCGATGTTCGGCTGATTAAAAGCGTGCGATATATGAGAAAAATATCTGCTTTTTCGAATTTACAAGTCAATTTTGAATTTTAATAAATCAACTACACGTAGAGATTTTAAAAAACATAAAATTCATATTAACCAATAAATTATCATTATCAAAGCGCGCAAAGTTTATAACAAAAGCTGGCAGCGTCTTGCATTATATATTTGATTGCTCCAAGAGTTTGCAATACTCGTATAATTGAAATTTACGGCTTACAATTCACGGTATACGGAAGATATTTTTCTCGCGAACGCACGCACGGGCGCACATATAATAGTAGAGTGATAAACCAGTCAAGCATTCCGGTGCTTTCTTCGTGCAATATAACGCGAGAGAATAACGCGAACGTAACTTCCCTAAAATGCAGCGCCGCGGTTGTCGCAGCCCCGAGGTGGTAGAGCGCCCTTGGCAGCAGTCCTCATCCCGAGCTGGCCGATCAAGTGCAATACTGACTTCTCGCCGTACACGTACGAAAGCCAACGAAAAAGAAAAATCTAGTCGAGCGAAACACAGTCCCGTAATCATTTATAAATCTCATTCAATGAATTGCCTAGCAGTAGCAGCGAGGTGGCAACGATGCCGGGCAACAGCGCCTGCTGGGAACAGGAGCCCGCCTGGGGCGAGTAGCGTTTCAACCGACGCTCGAGGAAGCAGCGAACTCCGCGGAAGATCATGACGACGCAAAATTTCGACGTAGAGGAGACGGCACTGCCCCTGACGAAGGACGACCCGAAGACACCGCACAAGTCGATCAGTCAGCCGCTCAGGTGCTTCCTGTGCCCGAAAAGTTCTTCGGCCCGGGCCTACAGATCGAAACCCTACCACAGCCGACAGTCGCTGATATTGCACCGGCTCTGGCGACACAAACGGCCGTCCAAGTCGCCGAGGACGAAAGACCGAGCTAACAAGGGAGCGGCGATCACTCTCAAGGCTACCGTCTACACCAAACGAGCCTTCGACTACCAAAGATAGCAGCGGGATTGTTGGACCACGCTTTGGCTCGACGAAAATCCGATCGGCCTTTGATTAACGAACAACGAGAGAGCGCCTCTTGTTAAATGCGATTCTGTTTTGTGGACTTGAGAAAGACTCGAGAGACTTTCTGACACGAGTTGAACCAACTGCGAAATGTGATCCTAATATGCGTTGTTTCCTTTATTGTTAGCCAGAGTTACGTTTGTTTCTAGAGTTCGCTTGACTTTGTTGCTCCGATGTACCAAATATTTTTCTCAATCCGTGTGTATACCGTGTCGTCCAGACTGATGACGTTCATTATATATATATTATACCTCAGTTAATTTTTAATTAAACAATATATTTTTTGCGAAAGACCTCTATAAATATATATTTGACGAAGACTTTTTTGTATTTTCAAACGAATAGTGTGTAAGGAAAGTATAGCGAAATAAATATTTTGTAAATATGAGCTCACATTGTTAGTGGACGAAGAATATTTGAATAAAAAAGAATTTCGTATAAAAAGCAAACGAGACTTTCTTCAATTGTCGCGTGTGCGCATTCTCCTCTTTACGATTTCGACCGTTTTACAATGGCACTGCAACTTCGCAGGACAGGCACTATGTGTTAATAAAACAAGAAAGGGGAGGGGAAAAATCATTCGCGCAACTTTTGCCATGCCGATATAAAAAAAAATATGCAGCTCTTCTTATGGAACAAGGGCCGTTCTGTACTATATCGACGCACGTACAGCCGTGTACGTCTTCTTGACAGAAGCATGTGCCCATAAAAATATTGATCAGATTTAAACTTTATTTGCGTGAAATATAAAGCTTCGACTTTTTTAAGCATAAAAAAGTTATGAAAGTCTGGGACTTTATATTTCGTATAAAAAATTCTTGAAATCCTATAAATTTTTTATGAAGCGTACCTGACAAGTCGACGAATACCCAGCCGCAGAGTTAATGGTCTCAACAGCGTCTTACGTATTAAAGTAAAATAAAATCCCCTCTCTTAGCTTCGCTTTAAAATTAAAACCATAAACACGTACTCAAATGGAACGACGGGATTATTAATCGAAATATAATAATACAACCAAGTCAAATATCGGCACATAAAAACTCTTCAGCCTGCGCAAACAGCCGGGCGTCGTCGCAGCAAAGCAAAGCAATGCTTGCTTCGCTTCCTCGTCTAAAAGAAAAAAAAACCGACGCGTACAGCTTTTACAAGCTCGCTCTCGGTGTATGTACAGACCTGGAGCAGTCACGGAACAACACAAAGGGAATGCAACCGAACTCGTCGCTGCTGCATCGCCCTAGGCGCTCCTCTCGAAGCGACGAACGAGAGCGAGTATATACAAGGAGGGTAGTAGTCAATCCTGCTGGCTCTCACGATTAGCTGGCATTAAAAGAAGCCGGAAATGAGACGTGAAACTTTTACACGAGCTAAAAAGCAACGGCCCCGGGCGGATCGACGGCGAAAGAAGATTAAAGAAAAAAAAAACCAGACGCGTGGCCTAGGAGGCGAAAAAGAGAGAGAGAGCTCGTCGTCGTGTGTGCAGGTAATGAGAAAACGGTTCGCTGCTCCGATTCGATAACAATCTAAATAGCTTTTTCGCGCGGAAAATGATCGATAGGTGCTCGTTCTTTATTGTTCGATGGCGCTAGTTATACTTTTACGAAACGATAGCCGACGGATAAGGATCTTCATCAAAGTGTGTATTTAACAATATGCGTACACACGCAAATTTGAAGATAGAAACAATACGGCATTTGTCATTATCCCGAAATCCGATCGTAGATAACCCGCGCGGAAGGAGAACGAATCTGACGGATCATCGGGTCGCTCGATTGTACACGTATAGGTATAGTACATACGTCGCTCTCAGGGGGGCAAGTTTTACGAGGCGAAAGGACGGTGAGCCGCGAGCTCCATTGGTCGGCCGGCCCTAAAAATTCCGCTCGCGATTTGCCATTTGTTCGAGTGCCGTGATATTAAATGCTCGGCGCAAGCTGCATATCTCAGCGTGTGTGCGTGTGTGTATGTACGTATATATATGTATATATATACATCTGTATGAAATGAGGTAGAGGTGCGCAGGGTTATCGGGTATAAAGATTTTTCACGGCCGGTGTAAAGTATAAAGTGACGTTTTCCCGAAAGAGGCGTATGAACTTTCCCCGGAACTTTTTACGATAATTCACGCATAAATTTGCTTCGCCGAGCGGGCACACGTCCTCTTTAAAAAGAGAAACTTTAGCGCGCGACACCGTTTAAATCGCAAGATGGCGTATGTGCGTATACGCGTATAGGAAACATCTAGTGGCTCTCGATGGGAAAAATATCGCTTCGATCGATATAGGCCGATCGAGAGCTGAAACAAATATTAAAGATGTGCTCTTGAACTCGAGGGAGTACTTAGTGCGCGACTATAATTCGACTTTATCCTATTAGGCGAATGCGTATATACGTATATAAGGGAAAACTTATTGGCTTTATTGGACTTTCGAGGTGCAATACGTCTTACGGCAATCGTGATTTTCAACTTCCAGCGGTGCAATAAATATACTAACTCGAGGGAAAGTTTTTGATGAGATTATGAGCTCGCTCGATATTTCAAAAATTTCGAATATGATCGTAGATATAACGGGATTCCTTTTTATAAAGATAACCATGCTCTCGCAGTGAGACGGTACGAAAATTATGTACATTGCAATTCGCATAGGATAATGCACGCGGGAGTAAAATGGGATTGCGCAAATTCGCAAAATCGAGCGGTAAGAATTCTCAGTAATATATTTCAAAATACAATAATACATTTTCAAAATTCCTTCCATCAGAATCCTGAATGCGAAATTTCACGAGAATCTTGTTTCCGTTAGCTGGCATTAGGGTTGCTTTCTCGCAAAAAAGGAAGGGAAAATCCAGCATACTATACACGAATTGAGATCAGCAGCAGCAGCAGCAAGATGTGCGCGAGTCGAGTAGCTACTCATCTGCATCCGTTTCCCTCCTCCTCCTCCTCCTCTGTGTATGTCTGCAGCGCGCAGCGTTTACAATCAGGTCTCGGCGAGAGATATCGAGAAAGAGCTTTCCTCGAGTTGATTTGCCGGGGCGACGAGCGACTTCTCTGCTGCGCTGCTGTTCAATTTCGCCAGCCGCGAAATGAAGCCAGAGATACAGGCTGCACTCATGCATTGATAATGTTTTGATCGATGCCGAGCAGCGCTACCTACACACCGTGTTTTATTCTCACAGCACGAGATGCGCTATTTTTCATGCGGTTCAGTCCCATTTTTGTTCTCCTACAGAGAACACTTTCGTTGGCGGGTGACAAAGTCACCACGAGCCAAAACAAAAAAAAAAACTAAGAAAACATCGTTAGGATCGAGTTAGCGCGCTCGAGCGAGTCGTTATTTTCCGCGTGATTCTCCGACGAGCATCGCTGATTCCCGGCTATTTTTTCCTCGTAATCATCCGCATAGCGAACTCGCGTACGCCGGACGAATTTCAACGAGACCGCATTCACCGTATATATATAGAAGCTCTGCATCCGCTCAGCACACAGCGCGTGTATATATATCGCTTTCCAGCCGAGGACGGAAATTTCGGAAAATCCAATAACTCCGTGAAAAATCAAGTATCAGCGAAAGCTCGCGCTGCGGGGGAGGAAAGGCTAACGACCGGCAGGGTTTTTTCGTCTCTCTCTCTCTCTCTTGGAGCGAGCGCTCGAGCTTGCCAAAACGCACGCAGTAACAGTAAAATACCGGAGATTCACGAGCGAGCCGCGTCTACTTAGCGCTGCAGGTCTGGCGCGCGAGAAAAACAGCGCGCGAAAATACACGCCCGTCTGTATAGAGGGAGAAGGGCAGAGAAAAATAACCGAGCTCAAGCTACGGGCGATAAAGTAGAGGAGTGTGCAGCCGCGTGAAAACACGGAGAATTAAAAGGGGAGGAGAGAGAGAGAGAGAGAGAGGCGCGCGCTTCTCTCGTTATCAATGAGTCGAGGCGACGAGACTTGCAACGACCGATGGATGTATATAAAGTATACATATATAGAGCTAGAGAGGAAGGAAGGAAGGAAGGAAGGAAGGAC